>CM060122.1:20579945-20744945 GCA_030522415.1 Channallabes apus
ACCATTTCAAAACCATGAACTTTGCATAGCAAACAGGTCCAATGAGGAAATTCCATTTTTGAATGTAATCACATGCAAATTAGATGGTAGATCTATTTACCAGATTATTAAAAATATTGCCCTGCATATGGTTGTACATGTAGTGCAACATATCTCCAGTGAGACAGATTGAAATTTGATTGCTTTATTGACCATAATTTGTGAGTTCACTAACAGATGGCTGGTACACTGGAAATCATTTAGCTTCAGATCTGGCTTGTACCTTTGCTTGAAACCTGACTGACTGGAACCACTGCCTAAAGGTATTCTCAGTTTAAACCTGTGTGTAATGTGCCTCATTTGTTTGTTGCCATGGATCCTGATAATTAGAGAGAGCAACTAAAAAAGGCGTTAAGTTTTGTAACAATCCTATTTTTTCTTACATTCTGTCAAATGGTTTGATGTTTAAACATTGTACATAGGGCTGCATGATATTAGGAAAATATGCAATATTGTTGTTGAATATTGCGATAGCGATATTTCTTGCGATATAACAATTCCCAAGAGAAATGCATTTTTTATTATTATTGTCTATTTTTATAATTATTTATTTATATGTAATGATCATACTAAAATAAACAGGTGATGTAATTAAATCTAATTCAGGCTAAAAAGAAACTATATGTCAAGGAAGTTGCAAATATTTAGACTTCAAAACACTATGAATGACTTAAAACCCTCAGCAGATATTCTGATTTCTGGTTTGCTGTTACTATAAACCTGCCAACACAATATGAATTACTTTCAAACATTACTTTTTATTTACGTGTAACCATACACTCATCAATAGTGTCTTAAAACAAGAGCATCGTTTAAACAAAATATTCTCTTTGGCTTGCCTGTTTTTTTTTTATAAAAATAAATATTATTAAACAAAAATTTTATTTAAAAAAAAATACTATTTGTCTCACACACTCGCTCCGCGACTGGCACTAGGACCCGGAAGTAATGCGGTCGCGAACCAGGAAGTATAAGAGGAGTAAACAAACCACCGCATAAAGCTTAGTCACTGAGTTCACGCATGTCGGTTCAGACTGTTTACTTTCTGATTCGAGTGTGTGTTTATAGGACGCGGGTTAAATTTGTGTTTTCCCTTGCTCCCCTTCTGTGAGAGTCCTTAGACTAATTCGCGTGGTTATCCTGCCTACTCGCTTGCGTTTGGGTTTACCGTCGACGCTACAAAGGGCTAACGGCTAATCGCGAAGTCTTCTGATCATCCCGGGTTAGTTCGCGACAGAATTAAGTATAAAGATATATAAAAAGATATAAGCGGGTATAAACATAGTAAGGGCCCATCTCAAATTTGGACACACAAATGCTTGGCACATAAAGTATTTATCGCAACTCTTTGCGATATGGTTATCGTGTATACCATTATCGCGATACCGATATTTTTTCGATATTAATATTGTACATAAAACCGCTTCATTATTTAAATCTGCATCTTTATATAAAAAATATGTATTCACCCAATACATATCTGGATGAAAGATTTATGCATGAAGAGGTGAGGGATTTCAAAACTTACGAAGAATCAGATTCCTCAGTGTGCAGGAAGTACCTGTTACACACTTCAGGGCTGCTTGCGACAGGATGAGCTGAATCAGTCACTCCAGGCGATGCCAAGAAGCTTCGTTTAGTAGCGTTAGAGATGGGCACAGAGGGCCGTGAGCTCTTCGTCTGAGTCACTGCTCTCACTGTAAACAGATGTATTAAATACAGTGAGATTTTCATTTAAAAAATACATTTTCCTGCTCTGTACATCAGCTGTGAAGTGAGCCACCTGGAGCATGAGTACAATGTGAGTAGTCAGAACTAAATTCCACAACCCTTATTTCTTGCAAAAAAAAAAAAAAAAAAAAAAAAAGAATGCATTGCAAAGATCAGCTGAAACTTGTATGAAGCTTCTGCAGTTCGAAAAGTTATGGTGTACTTAGTACAAACCTAACGAAAAAGATAAATTTGTACTAAATACAATAAAAACTAGGTATGATTTAGTGAAGTGGAACTGTAGAAGCTTCATATGAGACACAGCTGAATCTTGTAAAGCATTTTCGCATGGAATGAGAGTTGAGGAATTTGGCCATTACAACTTCACAGTTGGTGTACAAAGCAGAAGCATTTATAATGACCAAGACCTATTGTACCATACACTTACATGCACCTTTATTTTAATGTAATGTAGGCTTGTAAAAAAATAATTTAAACTTTACTTTCTTACCATCCTTCATTTCCTGGACATCCCTTGGGTGGACAAACTCGGGCTTTACAATCTCAAACCACCAAAAAAGCTCAGCAATGAATACCATCACATTGTGCTGAAAAATTAGGGGGGGGGGGGGGGGGGAGAGACAATAAGTATTCAAACTAGAGCTACAAGGGAAAAAAGTAACAAAAATACCATAGAGCATTGTAAATATATGCACATTTCTTACTTTAAGCACCAGAGGTGAATACAGCATGTCTTCTAGTGTTAGATAGAAGCTTTTATTTAGGTACTCGTGGGCAAACTCCTTCAGCAGCTGGATATTATACAGACTGTCTGCTATTGAGGTGACTTCCTTCAAGCAGATATCTATATGAAAGATAAGATTACCAAACAGTGTCAAATCATACTCAACAGAAGTTATACATTCACCGGCCACTAATATAGGAACACCCTGGTCAAGCTGGGGGCAGATATACTCAACAAAACAGCACAGCAGTCACTGGAAAAAAATATCACCTCAGCTTTTCCCATTTGTCAGACAAGTTTACATGAGTGTGTGTCCATTGTGCACTTCTGTTCTTAGAGGGCAGAGATGGAACTCGATGTGTTCTTATGCTGTAGAATGTTCAGTGAGTAAACATAGTCAGGTCAAACCATTCTGGTAATTCAGTCAACTCCCCCAAAAATGCTTATAAACGCCTATTTTTACAGTTTTAAATTATAGCCTAAATATGCTCCCAGAAAACAACAAATTACTTTTTTTTTTAAGGGTAATGAATTTGAAATGGAAAGGTAAATCTATATACTGTACAGTACTGTATGGCTGTGTCTCCCACAGTGCTACGATGTAAAAACACTGATGTTACCCCTATATGCATTGTAGTTCATTCAAGCGCGTTTTCCTTGGGTAAATACAGTAATAATTCACCATCACGTGCGACGTTTTCCTCTATGGTTGTTTTGTGTTCTCTGTACAGTTTATACTTATTATATTTGATACGGAAATGTAGACGAATTCACATTACGATTTACATTACAAAACTAGTGAACTACATTGTTCTCAAAATGCATGAAAAAGGATATATTGCCACAGAAAAAAAGATAAAATAAAAATAAAAAAATTGTGGAGGATATTTGTGGTTTCTGTGCAATTGTGGGGATTTACGTGAACAATTAGTTAGGTTTTAAGGAAAATTCCGCGAAATGACTGAGGCTGTGATCTGCGACTTCGTTTGGGGGCGACTGTAAACCTCCGTCCTTTTGCATGAGCAACGCATTTCTACAAACACAGGGATGCCGCTTGTTTTGCTCCCTATTCTTTTTAAAAATCTTAACACCATTCTGTGTAAAAACGAGTCTTTAGATTTTTACAAATTATTTTTGTAAAGTTGAAGTTAACCAAGACCACATTTCTTCCTATACTAAAGTTTTATTTGAACATTACTCTTGACCAGTATCCCCATCATAGGCACTGTAGCCATATAACTAAAGAAATAATTGTGCCAACTAGTAGGTGTACAGATATCCATATTACAGCATTCAGTGAGTGTCAAAAGACTGTAAATTCCTACAGAAAAGTATCCACCGTATTGAGAAGACATAAAAGGCTGTAGCAAACTTAATGTGCAATCTTAATGTGATCTGCATCCCATCCTGCAGGGAAGCGCATTTAAATTTCTATTTAGAGAGTATACCATCAAGCTTCATGAGGTCTGGGCAGTAGTAGTGAACCACAGTCAGTAGGGCAGCACCATCACACACATCCCTCATCAGATTCTCCAGCAGGGGAAAGTGAGGAAGCTGACGGCCTGAGGCGTGTTCTCGTCTATAGCGTACCTGAACAGGTAAGAGAAAAGACCGAAACAGGGCCAACAAGTTCTAATGAAACAAACTACATAGAATTGACAGGGTAATAAATAAGTACAAAATAAGTAAATAAGTCAATCAAATCGAGCATGTGAAGCTTTAAAAAAAATGATAAAAAAAATAATAAAAAAAAACTCACTTCCTTTATTGAGACTAATTAGAATTTAATTTGTAACAAGCAAAAATCTACCTGTATAGCTGTGACAGATCTAGAAAAAAATTTGGTAAAATAAGAATGCTTTCAAAAATGGAACCTAACTACAGATCTTCTTCAGATATTGTTCAGAAGATCTGTGGCAAGTTCTCCAAGATGTTTGGAACGACCTACCTGTCGAGTGCCTTCGAAAACTGTGTGCAAGTGTACCTAGATGAACTGATGCAGTTTCCCTGCAAAGGGTGGTCACAAGGAATACTGATTTGATTTGGAATTTTCCTCAGTTTATTGAGTTTCCCCATTTTGTTAACTTATTTATAAATAAATCGCCAGTTATTGAAAGCATTCTTACTTTACAGCAACCCCCCCCCCACCACCCAAACCTATCTAAAACTGTTGCACAGTACTACAGAGTCTAAATTATACAGTCCCCTCTAAAAACACTGGAACAGCAAGTTCAGCACCTGTATGTTGTGTTTTTTCTTTTCTTTTGGGGAGCAGGTATATTCTGGACACATTAAAGGTTTTCAATTTAAAAAAAATCTGAGACGATGGTCAGAGTTTCAGCTTTCATTTCCTGATATCTGGAAAATATATATCGGAACATGACAGACAGGTGACAGGTGTTTCTTAGTGCCCAGGATAGATCGGAGTGTCTACTTTTAGTCTGAGACCTGGGTTTTACCTGAGAAAACTGCATTTGTTCTTGAAATAACAAAAGAGCTCACTAGAGAGCAGAGAGTTCACTAATTTGGGGGGGGACTCACTTTGAATCTGAGAGGAAAAGCCATGAGCATGGCCAATACAACAATTCGAAATGTCCTGAAAAGAAGGAAATCACTGGCATACAAACAACCAGACAACAAGCAAGTTTAACCAAAGACAACAGCAGCAGCTGATCTCCTGACTTTTACAGGGCAGAAGTAAATGTGTCATTATTGGAAGAAGATCTTGAACTACTGACTCACAATTGCAGGCTACACCACAAAATGCAAACCATTCTTTATTGACAATAACAGTAAAGAGAGATTGAAGAACACAAAAAAAAAAAAAAAATACATATAAAAAAAAATAAAAAGCGGATGCTTTAAGATTATTGGATGGTTTTAGGGCCTTATACCGATCTTAACCCAATTTCACATGTTTCGCCGCCTAAGAAGGAGACCAAGTAGAGAAATTAGAAGAAACAACTAAAAGAAGCTTATGATACAAGCCTGAAAGAAATTTAAAAAATAATAAAATTTTTTAAACTGTTTAGTGATGTCAGTGAGTCATTTGAGTTGTAGTTATTGCAAGCAAGAGAAATGAAACCAAATATTATTTAAAGTACTATTTACATTACTTATGATATTTAAGAGTTCCTTTTTTTTTTACACACTTACATCTGCTACAAAAACCTTTGTTTTAATATTATTTAATAGAAAATAATATTAGATTTGTATATAAAATGCATTAAATATATTTTTCTCTCATCCTAATGGTTTCAGAAGGGACTGTTTCAGTAGAAGTAACACCCAGGACATAGCTTTTAATAAAAAAAAATAAATATAAAAACACACACATTAACTCACTCTACTAAATTCTTAAATCAGGGTTGTCCATTCCACAGCAGACAGATACTCGACTAGTGTTAAGCGTAATTTCAGAAAATTTAAGACGAAAGTCCAAATTAAAACACACTGCACATTTAGTCAAGCAGGATGAAGAATGGACATCCCTGATACTGCTAAAACAGCTATCTAAAGCACACGGCATAACACACACACGCAAATGAGATCTACAATAGAGAGCAGAAAGTGAGTGAGGGGTCCAGTATGCACATGGAAGGTTTAGAAGCTATGTCTAGCATGCAATGGTTCAGTGACAATACTGAGAACAAAGGACACACAGAGTGTGATGACAGTTATAGGTATTTAAAAACCTAGGTAGCGTCTGAGGGAGGACAACTATAATCACTGCTCCATTTTATTGAGGGATTTAAGAGAGTTTAAGAGAATTTTTGTTTCTTCATGTTATTGAAATGAGATCACATTTGTACAGAGATGACACTTGCATAGGTGACCTCAGGGAAACTTTTATTCGCTAACTGAGACGAGCTCTTGTACTTTCATTTAATAGAATTTAATTTTAAAACAAACGAAAAAGAAAATTGAAAGCTTAAGATCTATTCAGTGAAATGTAGTGAGTTAAATTGGAATAATAATAATAATAATAATAATAATAATAATAATAATAAGGCAACTCTTAGACATAAGATAATGAAGACAAATTAAAAACATCAGAAAAGAAGCACTCTGTGCTGGATCTGCACAGATTAAGACAGTGCAATGAAATAAACAAACAAAAATCTCTAAAACCCCAATCTCAAGGGGACTTTATAACAAAAATGCAGGACTGCAGCTGCAACCAAACATTGTACAAGAGCCAAATAACTTTGTGAATAAAGTATTGTTGGTAATTTTTATTTTTTATAAGTTGAATTATTTTTGTTAATATTTATTTTTTATTTTTTTTAAGTTGTTTATGTTGTCACTATTATAGTAGAGTTGCCATCACACAAAATCACGTGGCTCAGAGGAAACACAAGTCTTCAGCCCTCCCTGACTGGTAGTAGAAGCCTTGATGAGGGAGTGCCCTAATGACGGGTGGAAATGGAACGTAACTAAATTAGGGAGAAAAAAAAGTTGCAAGCCTACACTATAGTCAGATTTAACCAAACAGACAGCCGAGGCGATTTGGGGACAAATACTCCGATCTGGATAGAAAAGTGTTGTTCTCACAAACATATTTGATTAGTGATATCAGACTCGCATCTCTTTTCTGCATGTGTAAGTGTGGCACCAGTCACTGACTCGGGCAGGCAGGAAGTAAAGAGATGTGCATACGCAAGTGAGATTTTTCATTTTTCAATATCGATAATAAGAAAATGTACATCGTATGATAACCATAAATTTTCATACCATGAAACCCTGTACTATAGTTAATACAAAGACAAACTGCAAAAATAATAAAATAAATAAAAAAATAGGCCTGTACAGTGGCCACTATGAATGATTGGTCCATTGCTTCATGTGCTTCCCTTCTTACCCTGACACGCTGGAATAGGGTCAATCAATAGGGTCACTGCTCCAAATTCCAATCTTTATGACCCCTAGAAAATTTAAATGCTTTTTTCCTGATTAGTTTCACTCACAAGTGGCCTCAGAGATGTATTGCATGTGGATACCTTCATTAATTACCATAGCTGTCATGCATGTCTTGCATTTAAAAAGTGATCTCCATTCATGCTTTTTTTCCCCTACATTTTTCCAAAAGTTGAAGGTTCGGCACAGCCCTTACAGGCGTTAATGTGTTGGATAGTTCTTTATCCAATCCCTTTAACTGTTTTCAGTGCTTGAAGCAGGCCAACAATAATTATATTCCTTTTAAACTGTTATCCTATTTTGGCCAGGCAGTGTATATAGGTTCAATTAAAATTTGAATAAGAGCACCTCCTAGAGCCAGAAAGTAGGAAATTTCATGGAACAGGACAAAATCATGTAACAACTAAATGCCAGTTGTGAGCTGAACCACACTGTCCAACAGATTTAGGAGACATATAACCAACTGAAACCCCCCGTAAGCTAATTTAATAAGGAAGTATATGTAAGGAAATATTATTATTATTATTATTATGATTAATATTATGATTAATAATAATAAAAAAACATTTCTGATGTGGTCTACATATGCATCATAATCAAAGTGACTTGCTAGCAGTTAATTAATGACTATAAAGTGTCAATTATTATTAAGGATATCAATCTTTGATATAGGCTAATACATCAATCTGGTAGTGTGACAGAGGAAGTGAGTGACTTTGGCTTAAGTTACTGCAGTAAAGTGTGCACCAATAAAAACATGGGGGCGGGGGAGATGACAGGCGCTCACCATAATCAACAATATGTCAGCCTTGCAACTACGAACAAAAATTATTCACCCGAATATAACCTGATTGGAGCGGTCACCCTTGCATAAGGTCACAGTATGCAACGTCATTTGTAAGTAATAATTTGATAAAGTTCCTTAGAAACATATGCACATATTGGAAAGTCAAAGATGAGAAAAGTAAAAGAAACAGCTGTTAACATTCCAGGACGACGTGACATGGTATTGTGCTGAGGTAATGCAAGCTCGTCTACAGAAACACTAACTCATTATACAGCCTGAAAGCAATGGAGCCAGTAGGAATGGAGTGAAAAGAGATAGCGGCCCTGTGCAATGTAGCACAGAAAGGAAAAAAAAGCTGGGATGGCGCACAGAGGTTTACCACACACGCCTCACTTCGTTAGCACGCCCAAACACACTTGCACGCAGTGTGGAATGCATTTGGGCTCGGCAGAGTGGAAGGCTGATTATTGTTGGGTGATTATTGGATAGCATGAACCACTAGGCATCAGCATTTCGTAATGTAATTCACTGCAAAGCCTGAATGGTAATGTGTGTAGGTGCGCACATCAACACACACTAATGCGTGCAGTGGTGAAGATGATAGCACTGCGAGCAAACTTACAGGTACTAGCTTCCAATACCACTTTGAGGGAGACTATCCGAGTAGCGAGGGAGAAGGTTAGAAGGAGAGACGGGAGGGAGAAGCAGACAGGAATGTACGGTCAGAGAAAAGCTTCAGAAAAGAAAAACAGAACCGACACTGCTAGCAAAGAAAGAGAGAAAGGGGGGGGGGGGAGCAGGAGAAGGAGGGACTAAAATTTCTCTGTTAAAGTGATTACATTCCAAAGAAATATGTGCCGATCACTACTATAGTACACCTATATTCAATGCTGCTTTTCTGAAGTTACTAAAAGTGAGAAGATAACGAGGAGAGGTGAAGAGGATGATACCTTCTGATGACTTGGAGAATCCAGCAGATGTTGCTTTACTTTGTATTCCTTTTCAGAGATCTCCCTCATTTTCAAGTTTACCTGAAAAAA
Organism: Channallabes apus; assembly: GCA_030522415.1. Lineage (NCBI taxonomy): Eukaryota > Metazoa > Chordata > Actinopteri > Siluriformes > Clariidae > Channallabes > Channallabes apus. The sequence goes on from CM060122.1 coordinate 20,589,184, forward strand.
AAAAAGTGCATAATATATACATTATATTTACAAAACACAAATACAATAAGGCAATATTCTGCTAGACAATCAGACACCGTCAACTTCCTTCAAAACCACTCCTCAGTTACATAACATGCACCTGCACAGCAATTTCACAACAAACTGTTCATTATCACCGGAACATAATGACATCCCACAACCCCAGATGTGTAAATTGTTATTTGTCATGTTAGCCTTGTGTAGGTTCCGTTAACAAAGTCTAAAAGACAAGCCTAAATTTGATTATGTTTTATTATGTAAATAAATATAAAAATTATATAGTGTACTACATAAGCACTGTAAATACTTTCTTACTTTTATGCCTCTTTTCCACTGCATAGTACGGCACAACACGGTTCAGTTCAACTCACTTCGGTTCGGCGTAGTTTGGCTCGGTTTGCGCTTCCACTGCAGTTTAGTACCGATTTAGAGTGGGCGGGATTATTCACGTGTCGTTATAGTTGCGGCGCCTCTACTGCCGTGACATCATCGTGAACGCACCACAAACAAACACACAACGATGGAGCATATCGACGGCATGGTGTTCTTCATTCTCGGCATGTGGATGTTTCTAACAGCGAGACGAAGGTGTTTGTTTCAAAAGAGGCTGATGGCAGGCAAAGAAAATTTTTGGTTAATACAAAAAGGTGCGTCCGATCCTTCTCTGGCTGTTCTAAATATAGCGGTTCTGTTGTGTCTCGTGTCGCAAGCTCAGTGACACAGCAATGATGATTTTCTCCGGCCAATCAGTGACCAGCGGAGTTTACACGTCACGTTTTGGTAACGGTTCGGCGCGCTTGGAACCTCGGCTGAGGTGGTACTAAAAAATGGACCAGGTACCAGGTACTGTTCCCAGTGGAAAACCCCCCAAAAGTCAGTTGAACTGAACCGTGTCGTGCCGTACTATGCAGTGGAAAAGCGCCATTAGACAAATACTGTAACAGTAAAAACAAAGGGCCAACAAAAAATTTAGTTGCAAATCAATTGTATTACTGTGACTACCATGTGTTCACACAGGTTTGTGGACAATTTAGTGGCTAGTTGATTCACTTTCCAGGATAATCTCATGTCTGTCTTTTCTTTTTGTTCTTTCTTTCAATTATGCTGTCATAGTTAGAGTCCTGCCATGAAAGAAGTCTCTGCTGCAGAGAAGTTCACAGAGTTACCAGCCTTAAGAGTCACCATAACAGCTCTAATCTGAGGTGCTGTTAAAATGAAGACTTTACAGAGCGTAAGTATCAGACACAATTGATCGAAAGATCCCTTCAGCATTTTACAAAGACCATGGAATTAAAAGGTGTGTCCAAACTTTTGACTGGTAGTGAATCTCTTTCCTGACCCTTCTCCTCTCCCTTATGTCTCAAGCTATACATGGTACTACTAAAGTACCAGGGATCATGCTCCCTTGTAGCGAGGCCACATAAATGGGCAGTTAAATAGCAGGGGAATGATTAAAGAGCAAATGTTGCTCACCTGCGTTAGCAAACATGCCCCATACGGTTATTTTTTGTCCCCATGACGACGGTGGTTTGGTTCCGGGGTTAAGCTCTCGCGCGCACGCACAGTTGTGCCGTGAGGGAACCCCGTGACCTATTGGGTCATGTGTCCCGATATAAAGCCGGAACCGGCATGACAATCAGGACGGAGAGATGAGACAGCGCGCTGCATTCTTGAGAGAGAGAGAGCCTGGGTGGACATTCTGTGGATTGCTCTTCCGGATTTTCATTCAGTACCCTCCTCATTCCGTTTCCTCGTTCTCCCGGATTTACCATCTTGTACGGGAGAGATGGCTCGATCTCACCAGGAAACCATTACACCCTTACAATAACACGGTCTTGGACATTCATACATACACACACACTACTGACATTGTACATGTTTGTTTATATTTTGTATATATTGTTTTTTTGGTGCACTTTGTTGATTTGTATACATTTTCTTTTGTACATAATACACTGTGGTTTGGTTTAGTTGTTGTTGTCGTGCGTCTTTCCTTGCTCCGCGAAGGTTGCGCAATACCGGAAGTAAGCGGTATCAGCCCGTATTTAGATTTAAGACCCCGAATTTGTGTAATAAGCTCTAAAATAAGATCCAAGCGTTACACCCTTTTGAGTCTGTTCCCTTAAAGGCTTTTTCCTTAAATCATCTCAGGGAGTAATAATTTAAAATCTTAAATGCAGCACAAATTCTTGATCATTTCCCTTACCTTGTTAATCCAGAAGATCATGGCATCCTCAAGGTCAAAGGGAAGCTCTTTAGAGGCGCTGAAGGTAGAGAAGCGCTTCACACAGGTCACCACTTTCTCAATGCTGATCATCTCCACTGTGTAGGCCATCATCAGGGCATCTATCATAGGCATGTGTGAGCTCTATCGCACAACAGAAACCAACAGTCAGCATAGCAGCAGATGTTAAAACATTTTTGCCAAATAAGTCTCACACTGAGCTTGTGTTCCACATTTACACACAAATGCATCAAGTCCTCAGAACAACCCCTGGCAGGGCACACTGGCAAGCATTCATAAAGACATCAGAGCTTGAAACACTTCAGACGCTATGCAATGACATTTGAATGTAATGTGTCAGATGTACAAGTATATCCCTGAACTAAATACTAAAGACTTTTAAATAAATAACTGGTGCAACAAAAACACATTTAATACCAGGCATTCTATCCCAAGTGCCTATGAACATAACTAGGTCAACTAAGGTCAGCTTATCAGGTAACAGTATTGAGGGGACAAAGATCGATTATAGCTTTTCAGTACATTTCAAGCAACTATGAAAACTAGCAATCAAATTCATTTGTTGAAAATTCCTAGTTGCTTTTTTTTTGTGTTTTTTGAGGTTCTGAGTCTACGCATTCGTATATAACGGTGATAACTGCACATGCTTACAGTGTGGTTGTGTAAAATGTTGGAAGTCCATGTACATAGTCTTGTCTACATCATGAAAAAAATACTCTGTATTCTGCTCTCTATCCAACTTTATTAATAAAAAGAAATAAAAAAAATTAAGGTTGAGCATCTTGCTCCTTGTTTTCGCCATGTTGTGCTTCTTTCATTGTCCGTCAAATACACTCCCTGTTTAAAGTACAGGGTGGGCCATTTATATGGATACACCTTAATAAAATGGGAAACTTGAAAAGTTTCCCCCCCTCACATATACTATTGCGCCACAAGCAGGAAGTTAATATCACATCACCAACCATTCCCATTTTATTAAATGGCCGACCCTGTAGATTATTACATCCTGCACATCACGTCACTTTCACTCAACATTTTCCTTTTAGCAGCTAACACTCTTCATTCAGATATTTTACACCTCACCTTGGACTGCTGTGGGTGTTTGCTCTAACGACGTCTTTGATCTAATAGTGGCGCTTCACATTAATTAGCATCATGGTTTCGAAACATATGAGACAAACTGGTTTTAAACTTCCTACAGGAAGAATAAACATACAATGATCTGTCCACACATCTTCCAACATTCAGTTTTCAAAAGTTACATACTTAGCATAAATGTCTAGCTGCTTATAATATTTATTGTTTTGAGTGTGTGAATGACACTGCTGTGTCAAGTAATTTATTATTTAACATAATGTCATACTCTGGTGTGACTTTAAATCTGACATCTGAGTAAAAGAACAGAACCAAAATATAAATAAATAACTTTCATAAATATTATATGGGACGTTATCACAGTCATAAACAAAACAGCTGTGGCGAGGAACAAGAAATTCAAATAAAGTTGATGAGGCAGTTAATGTTTTGTGCTTTTGCCTGACATTAACAAACTGCTTAGAGCAAAAGGATCCATCTCTTTTGTGTTCATTAAAAATGCCAGCAATGGTTAAATGACATGTTTATGTCTGTTGTATCTTGGCAGACTGGAAATCAGGGTAACATCCAGTAAAATGTCAGTATGCGAGCAACATTTAAAAAAAAAAAAAAAGCACTATAAAATAACAGTTTATAAATATTTAATGCCGTACATTTTCTATTTTTCAAGTTCAGACTTACTGTAGGTATACACTACCAGTCAAAAGGTTGGGCACATGTTCTAATTATATGGTCTTTCCTGATTTTTATTTCTTTCTAAATTGTAAAACAATGCCTAAAGCATCCAAAATATCCAGCAATCTCCTTCAAACAGTTCATATTGAGATGTACATGGTGCTTGATGGGCTTTGCAAATGCACTCGATAATATGTTGCGACAATGGGCATTGTCGCAAAGGAACTATGCAATAAAAAAGACAATTACGGAAATGAGTTTGAAAAGTGTATAGTGTGAGGAAATGTGTATAACTCATAATTAGCAGATTGTCCCTGATGAACAACCCAAGGGCGACGGTGTCAAGGAACAACTTGCCGAGATGGCAATAGGAAGAAACGCCCCGAGTAGCACCAGACTCAACAGGGAAGCCATCCTCATTTGGGTGAGCAGGGATTGATCTGCAGTCAATACAGTGTGTTAGGAGGCTGGGAGTTCAGTATAACCGGAGATGTGCGCAAATTAATATGGAGTCCGCTCTCGTTCTTGGAGGTTCGGGGACAAAACTGTACGTAGGAATTTCAGTCCCGACCTATAAAGAGACTGCAATCACATGTCATGTCAGAGAACAGCTGTCTGCATCAGTTGAGTCGAAGAAGATTTTCATGATCAAGTGAAACGGTCCCCAGTCACTACACACACCCCAAGCAGACCACACTGGGCCTCCAAGGTCTCCAAGCAGAAGCGGAGCACTGGGATCAGTCAGATCACGTCTGGAGGGCAAAGGGGGTCTGGATCACTGGCAGCTCAGAAGCACCAGCTATTTCATAGGGTTGAAATCTCCAGTATTAAATTAAAAAAAGTCTTAGGTGTGTCCAAACGTTTGGCTGCTATTGACTGCTGTAAAAACTTCAGCACTTCAACAATTTATTCATTTACACTACACAGAAACTGACCCTAAAATTCATCTATTACCGTGTCTGTTTAAAGCAGGGTTGTCATGGCAACATGTTTCTCATTAACCATGCCTGCTTTTTGCAATACTCTCATCACATATCAAAAGCTATTAGTACACACAAGTCCTGCTAAACTTTTTCAGTCTCAATATGACTAACAATCTCTCCAGGAGGTCCATGATCGCATGTGGTTGGCAGGAAAACCCAGCCTGCATACAAAGCAAAGACGACCATGTAAACGCTCACAGCAAAATAAAAAATAAATGAATGAATGAAAATCCCAAATTGTATTGTCAATAACATCCTTTATAACATTGCCTGAAACAGTAGCCTGTTTCTAAAGGGTTAAGTTATGACTGATCAGATCACTGTTATTAGCACTAGTTACATGTTTGTTGATACACTCAGTGTTGTCTTAGCGCTTAGTCAGAACCTCTGAACCGGATGTTTTCTCAATGTCTATGCCATTAATAAAATGTATGCACGTGATCTAACATTCACTGTTTGTTTGGGTTGCTTTAAGGTTGGTTCTGAAAGTGCTGGTGCAGTCCTGGTCATGAGAAAATCACACAAAGCAAATATCAACTCAGTCATGGCTCGCAACAATCCGGCTTTGTCAAACAGGTTCAATGCCAGACAAAGCCCTGTACAGGGTGTGTGCTCAATCAAAAACATTTGCATCTACAGGGATAAAAATACAGATGGGTAGCCAGTGCTGAATCACTGAATTTCCAATCACTGCAGACTTAAAGCGCACAGACAGAACTTGATGTAACTCGTTTTTTTTTCTAGTCTGCCGGTAGAACCTCCTGCTTAGTGAAAGAGATATTAACAACAGACAGCAAAAAACACTTTCTCCCGCCTGCCTTGTTAGTGTGGTGATAAGGCAAGTTACCACAGGAAGACTTCCGCACACTCATGTATCAAGTCTGTTCACACAGTGCCATATTTCCTTCCTTTCTCTACTCAAGTTCACTACTCCTAACCTTCAACAAATCCTATTATACAACACACCGCATGTGAATCCTTTCTACAAAATACAACCCATTCTTCCTAACTGCATCGGCTAAAGAAAGGAAGAAAAAAAAAGAAAGTCAGACAATGCAGGTAGATCAAACTCACCATTTTGATTGGCTGACACATGAGGTCACCCTCTGTGACGGGCGTGTCATCTCCCTCCATGACGTAGATGCCTTTGCGAGAGAGGGACTGGATGACTGATTGGTGGGACTGAAGGGACGCTGCCTGGTCCCCTTTGAGAATGAGGCCACACACGCGACAATAAAGCTCAGAGGACAACATCAGCCTGATCACAGGAGGCTTGATGTGCTCCTGCTCATACTGGTCTGTGTAGAAAGGGTCCCTCATGTCCTCTGGAATGTGATCTGAAAAAGTAAATTCACATTTATTAGAAAAATATTAGAAATAAGGAATAATTAAGATATTCAACACTGAACTAGTGACCTGTTTTAAGTCAATCAGCCATGTATCTGTGAAGCTCAACAAGGCAGCACAAAACAACCAACTCGGATCAAATAAAAAGTCTCATGGCTGCCATAAACTTTCAATAATAGCTAAAATACATGACCAAAATTTGAGTAAGATGAGTAACCATCACAACCATATGAACATTCCCCCACACAGAGTATACTTTGGCATGCCGCCGAAATATTTTTCCCCTGCATTTTTAAAAATCTTTCTGAGAGAACAATGATCTGTGATTGATTAATTAGTACTGGACAGTTTCCCCTCGCACTACCACGCCTGTACCTGTTTATTCTGCTTCTGAGAGAGGGGTGTCCTGAGAGCCAGTAAATGTAACAGATGCCAACTGCCATAAAAGGAAAGCGTGCTAATTTTTGCACATCCTCTATAGTGAAAAAACGGTTTTGCACAGTTAACGACTGAGCGACTCTGTAAGAGTGCGAGAGAAGTGTTCTCTTAAGACTTGGCACAGTGGATACTGCATTTTAGGCATTTGGCAGACTAATAGAGATGGAGGAGAGAAAGAAGAAGAAAAAAATTAAAATTTATTCGATTATAAACTCCAATTCACTTATTGCTACAATAACCTTAAAACAGTGTTTTGAAACAATATATATTTTTATATTTACAGTGGAACCTCGGATTGCAAGTAAGACGGTTTGCGAGTGTTCCGCAAGACGAGCAAAGATTTTTTATAAATTTTCAAGTCTTAGTTTACGAGTACCGAGTATCAAGTATCACTCATGCGCTTCTTGTTTTGGTGCCGAGCATCCCGTGATCACAGCTGAGCCAATGGTTTCTCTCGCTCTTGCGCCGCGGAATTATGGGTAATCGTCTCCCCTGCTGGGTCTTCGTGCTCATCTCTTACTGGTATAATCAACATCCGTGCACGCTTGTACTGTTTACTATTGACTGTGACCACTGTGTGTGTGTAAAACATTTTATTTAGTTTTTTGTAAGTGCATGTGTACAGCACACACGTGTACTGCTTCTAATAACACGTGTGTGCGCGTGTGTAAAGCAAAAGAAAGTCTCATTAGAGAGGTTAAAGATCCATTTTCTCCCTCTCGTGTGCGCATGCCCAATTTGACACAGTACCTCTACTCACTCACTCGCCTTTTCAAATATAACAAAATATAGTAGATTAGGGCTGCACGATTAATCGTATTTTTATCATGACAACAATATTTATGACCCATGATAAGTTAATAAATATCGTCGCGATTTTACAGTAAAAAGACCGAAATGTTTTTTATGGGCAGAGTTTACGGATTGGACTGCGTCACTATGAAGTTACTGCGTCTAGATTGCAAGTGCTTTCTGAAGCAATAGAAGTCACTGACTTCCTCCGTACGAGGACGCTGAGAAGCTGCTTTTTTCCGAGCTCCACCATACTGACCAACTTTTAAACTTTTTCGTCCCCTTACGAAGAGTGTACATAAAACGGATAAGTATCTTATAATATATTTACTCGAAACGCGTGTTATATCGTTAACTTTTAATTGTTTTGCAGCACACCGCTTTTAGCCGACATTAGCATCGCTAATTAGCATTAGCATCGCTAGCCCAGCTATCACGTTTGTTTGTTTGTTTGTAAAGCTTGTTTTCGCTTCCTCACACCGATTATTTTCCGTGTTTAGACACCATGTCGGTTGTGATTCTGCCTCTGAGTGCAGGTGAGGAGACATTGGAGCTGCACTCGGTGGATTTGGAGGTGGAGGCCGTGGAGAAGCTGATCCGTGAGCTACAGGTGAAGCTGGCCCGGTTACAGCAGCGGAAAGCCACGCTTGAATCGACGCAGACCGACACTCACCTGTCCCAGGTAAATTCTCGGCGTGAGAATTCTCCTACAACCTCAACCCCGCGTGCTTCTCTGCCCAGGTCCAACACACCAAGGACGCAGCCCGCCCAGTGTTCCTACACCCCGGCGCCGGGATACCACGGACCCTGGATACAGGAGCGGCGGAAGAAGCACGCCAAGCCCCGGGCGAGGACCTCTCCCCCTCCACCACCACCACCCGTCTTCGACATCTCGACCCAAAACCGCTTCGCTCCTCTCCGCGAGACGGCACAAGACGTCCTGGTCATCGGAGACTCCATCGTTCGTCACGTGCGTGCTACCACAGCTAAAGGTAAGGTGCACACACGCTGTTTACCTGGTGCACGTGTTCTTGATGTTGCTGCACAGGTGCCTGCTGCCCTGAGGAAGAACATTGGAGCTGTGGTTCTTCATGCCGGCACGAACGACACCAGGCTGAGGCAGACGGAGATCCTAAAGAAGGACTTCAGGAGCCTGGTCGAGAAGGTCCGCAGCACATCACCCACGACAAGGATCATCGTATCTGGACCGCTTCCCACATTTCAGCGAGGAATCGAGAAGTTCAGTAGATTATTTGCTTTTAATGAATGGTTACAATCTTGGTGTCAACAACAGAAATTACGCTTTGTTGATAACTGGAATGTTTTCTGGGAGCGTCCTAGGCTCTATCACACCGATGGCCTACACCCTAGCAGAGCTGGAGCAGCGGTCCTCTCTGACAACATCTCCAGAACAATACGAACCATCTGACTGGCGGTAAGTCACACTGTAGATTCCAAACATATTAGACACATCACAACTCAACGTAGTGATAGACGAACACACATAGCTTGTCCTATAGAAACTGTGTCTGTTCCCCGAATACTGAGAAAAAAGAATAAATTTGTTAAATTTGCCCGAAACAATCTGATAACCATAAAACCAGAAAAAGGCAAAATAAGTAGTCAAAATCCACCTCTAAAGTTTGGACTACTCAACATTAGATCCCTTGCGCCTAAAGCACTTATTGTTAATGAAATTATCTCAGATTATTGCCTTGACGCACTCTGTCTCACTGAAACCTGGCTTAAACCAAATGAATATTTTGGTCTGAATGAGTCTACTCCGTCAGGATATTTCTATAAGCACGAGCCCCGTCTAATTGGTCGCGGTGGTGGTGTCGCCACTATCTACAATGATGTACTCACTGTTACCCAGAAAATAAGGCCCAGGTTTAATTCATTTGAAGTGCTTATCATTAATGTTGCACTAAATGAAATACGTAATAAACCCTTGCTATATTTTACCCTGGCCACCGTGTACAGACCCCCGGGGCCATATGGCGATTTTCTTAAAGAATTTGGACATCTGCTATCAGACCTATTGGTTAACTCTGACAAAGTATTGATAGTAGGAGACTTTAACATTCATGTAGATGATGCTAACGACGCTTTAGCACTCACATTTATGGATTTATTAAATTCCTTTGGGGTTAAGCAAAATATAATTGGAGCAACTCACCGCTTTAATCATACGCTAGATTTAATTATATCCCATGGTATAGATGTCTCTAATATAGAGATCATACCTCAAAGTGATGATATCACAGATCATCACCTCCTGACATATACTCTACCCGTAGAACAGATTAGCTGTGTCTCCCCACGTTATCAATCTGTTAGAAATATGAATCCCACCACTAAAGACAGATTCACAAGTAATCTGCCGGATCTGTCCCAATTTCTTATTAGACCCCTAAATGCAGATGATCTAGATGAAGTGACTAGCAGCATGGGCACTATTTTTACCAGTACATTAGACACTGTTGCTCCCATCAGATTAAAAAAAGTCAGAGATAAAACATTGGCACCGTGGTACAACAGTCATACTCGCGCCCTAAAGAGAGCAACCCGTAACCTCGAGCGAAAATGGAGGAAAACTAAATTAGAAGTCTTTCGAATTGCATATAAAGACAGTATGTGCAGCTATAGACAGGCTCTAAAAACTGCTAGGACCGAGCATCTTAGCCAACTGATAGCAAGAAACCAAAACAATCCCAGGTTCTTATTTAGTACAGTGGCTCGCCTAACAAAACCTAAGATGCCCGCAGAGAGTATCCCATCACAGTTTAGAAGTGAAGACTTTATGGACTTCTTTAATGAAAAAATCAATAATATCAGGAAGAAAATAATGGAGGTTCAACCTCTAATAGTATCTCACGATCCAGTTCAGCCTATAGCTTCACATTTAGATTTTCACTGCTTTACAGGTATAGGACAGGAAGAGCTGTATAAACTCATCACCTCGGCTAAATCAACAACGTGCCTGTTAGACCCAATCCCAACCAGATTTTTAAAAGAAGTGATGCTTACGGTTGGAGAGCCACTCCTAAACATTATTAATTCTTCATTACATCTAGGTCACGTCCCTAAACCTTTCAAGTTAGCAGTTATTAAGCCGCTTCTTAAAAAATCTAATTTAGACGCGAATGAAATAAAAAATTACAGACCGATTTCAAACCTCCCGTTCATATCAAAAATACTAGAAAAAGTAGTATCAGCTCAAATTTGCACATTCTTGCAGGATAACAACATCCTTGAAGAATTTCAGTCAGGTTTCAGGCCCCATCATAGCACAGAAACTGCACTAGTTAAGATTACAAATGACTTGTTTTTAGCTTCAGACCAAGGCTGCATCTCATTGCTAGTCCTGCTTGATCTTAGTGCTGCATTCGACACTATAGATCATAATATTCTCATAGATCGCTTACAAAATTATATAGGTATTCAGGGACAGGCATTAAAATGGTTTAGATCTTACCTGTCTGATCGCTACCATTTTGTAGATCTAAATGGAGAACCGTCTGGTATAATGCCAGTGAAATATGGGGTCCCACAAGGGTCAGTTTTAGGACCTCTGTTGTTCTCAATATACATGCTTCCCTTGGGTAACATCATTAGAAGACATGGGATTAGTTTCCATTGTTATGCTGATGATACCCAATTATATATCTCAACTAAACCAGACGAAATACCTAAGCTGTCTAGATTAACTGAGTGTGTCCAGGACATAAAAGATTGGATGACCAATAACTTTCTTTTATTAAATTCAGATAAGACAGAGATATTACTTATTGGCCCAAAAACCAGCACACAACAGCTTTCACAATTCAGCTTGCGCTTAGAAGGATGTACTGTTATTACCAGCTCAGCAGTAAAAGATCTGGGAGTAATATTAGACAGTAACTTGTCTTTTGAAAATCACATTTCAAATATCACAAAAACAGCCTTTTTCCATCTTCGAAATATTGCTAAACTTAGGAACATCTTATCCGTATCTGATGCAGAAAAACTAGTTCATGCATTCATGACCTCCAGACTGGACTATTGTAATGCATTACTAGGTGGTTGTCCTGCATCCTCAATAAACAAGCTTCAGTTAATCCAAAATGCAGCTGCCAGGGTTCTCACTAGATCCAGAAAATATGATCATATAACCCCAATATTATCATCCCTGCACTGGCTACCTGTTCAGTTTAGAATAAATTACAAAATAGTATTACTTACATACAAGGCCTTAAATGGTTTAGCTCCCACATACCTAACCAGTCTTCTGATACGCTACAATCCACCACGCGCCTTAAGATCACAAAACTCCGGACTTCTGGTAGTTCCCAGAATTTCAAAATCTACAAAAGGGGGTAGGGCTTTTTCATATTTAGCTCCAAAGCTTTGGAATAGCCTTCCAGACAGTGTTCGGGGAGCAGACACGGTTTCTCAGTTCAAAAGTAGACTCAAGACGCATCTTTTTAATCTGGCATACACATAACTCATCCCAGTACTCATACTCCAGTACACCTATACCGAATGGCAACTACGCTAATTCTCCCCATCTGTTCTGTATTTCTCTACCCATCCCGAGGCATCGGGAGATTTTGCCAGCTTCAGTAGACAAAGGCCGACCCTGCGAGGTTCCTGAGGCATCCAGAGAAGGACCAGCTCCAGCTGGATTCAGCTTTATGATGGTTGGAGCTACACATGCTGCTCCTGTGCTTCCAGTGATCCAGACCTCATCTGCCCTCTGCACCTACTGACTCGTCCCTATGCTGAACTGGTCTTCATGTCAATTTAAATAATTTCTGTCATATTGAATTTTCACCTGCACAACACACAAGATGTTATATTTCTATCTGTTATCGCCCAAATGAGGATGGGTTCCCTGTTGAGTCTGGTTCCTCTCAAGGTTTCTTCCTATTGCCATCTCAGGGAGTTTTTCCTTGCCACCGTCGCCGTCACCCTTGGCTTGCTCATCAGAGAAATTTCATTCATTCGTCTCATTATTATCTGCACATTTTTCTCACACATCCACACTTCCAATTATTTTCTCTTCTATAATTATTATTATTTGTTTTTATTTATTTATTTTCTATTATAATTTTATTTATTTATTTATTATTTTATATATAATTATTCTATATACGGTTTTTTTTTTTTTTTTTTGTTTGTTTTTTTTTTTTTTTTGTTAAATTTCTTTAATTTTTGTGAAGCTGCTTTGAGACAATGACCATTGTTAAAAGCGCTATATAAATAAAATTGAATTGAATTGAATTGAAGTCAATAGCAGCAATAACAGTCAATCAGAATAAACAGCAACAGGAGGAAAGTGCAGAAGTGCGATCGTTAGTTCCTAAAAAGGGGTCATATACTCAGTTGTCTGGAACTATTTCGGTTTCGAGGAATGTGATGTTGATCAGGTACGAGTCTTGTGCAAACTTTGCTCCTGTTCCGTCCAAACGTCCCAAGGTAACACAACAAACCTCATCAACCACCTTAAAAGCCACTACAATGTACACTATCAAGAATTTCAACGACTGAAGGCACAAACAGCAACAACAAAAAAATTCCCAGCCATCCACAACACAGACAACAATACCAAGGACATTGTTCAACGCAATACCAAGTAACAGAGGCGATCACATACCATATAGCCAAGGATATGTGTCCAATAACCACCGTGAGCAGTGAGGGATTTAAAAAAAAAAATGATCACAACACTTGATACAAGATATAGCATTCCCTCACGCAACCATTTTTCCAATGTTGCGCTGCCCTCGGCTGTATGCGAAATGCCGGAAAGTAATAGAAAGAGAAATTCTCAGCCTTGAATATTTTACTGTCACGACCGACTTAGAACTGCGGAACCGTACTTGAGCTTGACAGTTCATTTTATTGACAGCGAGTTTGAGATGAAAAGCAAGCTTTTGCAAACTTCGTTTTTCCCCACAAGACCGTACAGCGGAGTCTATTGCAGTGGGCCTCAAAGAAGCAATGTCCGCCTGGGGCTTGGTGGAAGAAAGACTTGTGTGCATCACGACGGACAACGCAGCTAATATGATTAGGGCAGCATCTGTGAATAACTGGCCGAGGCTACACTGCTTTGGTCATAGACTTCATTTAGCCATCTGTAAATTGTATGTTTTTTTTCCAAGATATATTGAAGCAATTTGACAATTTTAAAATATTAATAATTGTTGTTGTTTTAGTGATATAACTGCCATTATAATGAGCCATTTTAATATATTATATAATGACATAATATGTCTACAGTATAATAAACAATTTTTATTCTGCTAATAAAAAGTTGACAGGCTTGTGTTCTTATTCTTGGTGTTCTGTGGTGTTATTCTTATTTGATTTTATTACAAGTTGATGTAAAAGAGGCAGTTTAATTTTATTTATTTACCACAGCTAAGAAAAACTCTCCATTCTAAATATGTTCGGTTTGTTTGTTTTTCTTTATTTGCGGCTGTAAAGTAGGGTTGGGTATCGTTTGGGATTTGGGATTTTTTTCGATACCGGTGCCAAATCGATACTTTTAAAACGGTACCAGAAAACGGTGCCTGAACCGATACTTTACAAAAGCCACAAAATTATGGTGGATTACTCAAGAATACATTTTTATTGAACAAAAAATTTAATGCTTAAAATAGAACAATATATTAAAAGTATATATGAATATATAAGCTTCAAATGTTTGTGATTCTTTTGCAGAAATTTCAACATGTTTGCCTTTTCTGGCAAAATACGACTCCTAGTAGTACTACTAGTACAGGCTGGAAAGCCACAATTATAAACAGAATCCATGTTACATTAGTATTTTACTAATCGTTTGACCATTTGTTAGCATGAATGCATGATTTGCATTTTGCGATTAACATTTCATTATCCTACTATTAATCTGCGGAAAGGCTGCTGTCATCATCATAATCAGTGACTCCTTATTGCTACGGTTGATATGACTGGGACTGGGGTCGTCCACACCGATAGTGCCAGCTGTTGACCGCCAGCTGTCTAACACGGTCCCTCCCTCTGCTTTTAACTTTATTCCTTGTGCCCTCAAAAGTTTCATTAGATTTGACGTGTTTCCCACTTTACACGCAACTGCTGTAAAACATTTGCTGCACGTCGCGGTGTCGGAATTAGAGATGTTCCGATACCATTTTTTCCCTCCCGATACCGATTCCGATACTTGGGCTCAGGGTATCGGCCGATACCGAGTACCGATCCGATACCTGGGTGTGTATCTGTACAGTGTGTGTGCGCGCGCGTATACACACACATACATATATACACACATATATACACACACATATATATATATATAGATATATATATATATATAAAATTATTTCTTTTTTAAGTAAACTACTACTAGCCCTATGTAACAAGTTCGACCCTAAGTGCACGGGCGACACCATGAAACACGGACACGAGGCGAGGTCTTACAGGAAAAAGGGTCATTTATTTAGAAAAATGGGGAAGGAAAGGGTTAAAGGCTCTCTGCGGTCTTTTCCCCTCCTGCCGGAGATGAAGGCGGGCTCTACGCGGAAGTGAAGGTGCCGCGGGAGCTCGTGCAGCTCGTTCACGCGCTCCTCTCGCGGAGATCAAAGGCGCCCCCCTTTTTTAAGTCTCTGGGGCGCATCACCACACCCCGCTCTTCTGCCACTGTCTCTCATAAAATCCACCGCATCACAAAGTCCAGCTTCCCAACAGTCAGACCCCGAGCTACACTCCCCGCTGTGTTTTATAGCGCCGATAGCTCATGGGCTGTTGCCTGATTCTGCGGCCCTGCTACTTCACATACCTAAAGGGGGGGGAGGCTGCCTAACTAGTGAGCGAGGAGCGATATCAATTTGGGCGCACGCCCGTCACAGGCGCACGCCGTGACACTCTGTAAGTAAGCTAAGCTAGCAAAGCTAGCGGGCATAAATAAGTTATGTTTAGGAAAATGGTATCGGATCGGTACGTGGACTCAAATACTCGCCGATTCCGATACCAGCTTTTTTGTAGTATCGGCAGCATTTCCGATACCAGTATCGGAATCGGAACAACCCTAGTCGTAATCCTTTCTTGTGAAATATAGCCACACTTTCGACCATTTAGTTGTAAGCATTTTAACAAAAGTTGTTTAATTTAGCAAGCTAAGATAGTGGTAGACCACCTGCTGCCGTCAGAGCGAGTGTAGCGTTAGTTGCTGCATTCACGCGCATCTCGGATGGTCTCTCATTTCCTGAAGATTTGTGCTTTTAATTTTTTTTATTTAATCTAATAAACTATTAATCTACAAAAATATATGAATCTAGAGAACAAATATTTCAATCAACAGTTCAGGCATTTAAGTGGCACTGAAATGAGGCACCGAAATTCTCATTCTGTTTCGGTCCGGTACATACTGGTTATATAGGTACCGGTGCCGGTACCCAACCCTACTGTAAAAATACTGTTGTGTACTCTTATGCAATAAGAATACACAAGTGAATAAAAGTTCATGACCAAAGGAACAATTGTCATTATTAATCGTGATAAAAATTTAGCAATATAATCGTGATAATTTTTACTGTTATCGTGCAGCCCTATAGTAGATTTAATATTTTCTTTTATATGGCAAGTCGCGTTGCTGTTAAATGTTAAAATCTTGTATTTGACGTTAGCTTGTATTGTTTATATCCAGCGCTTGGCTTTTAAGTGTGAAAACTAATGTTATAAAGAATGGGCTACATTTAAATGATCATTAAACGTTTTTAAAAAGTTTAAAATTGTAACAAATCGAATCTGCACCTACACATCTGGCTACATTATCGGGAAGTGACTGGTGATTTCCATCCCTAGCTTCTAATTCTATGAAAGGAAGCAGCAAGTATGCTGTATTGTCAGCTACAAGACTACATGTAATGTCTTTTCTGTAAAGACAGTAATTTTTTATGCATTTACTCAGCAGTTATGAATATTCAAAAGTATTTTAAGTAGGGCTGCACGATAAATCGAAAAAACATCGTTATCGCGATAATGGCAACAGTTGCAATAAACACTTTATGTGCCAAGCATTTGTGTCCAAATTTGACCAATCAGATGGGCCCTTACTATGTTTATACCCGCTTATATATATAAATAAAGTATAAAGATATAAATAAAGTATAAAGATATAAATTATATAAATACTTCATGTAATAAACTGCATTACTTCCGGGTCCTAGTGCCAGTCGCGGAGCGCGTGTGTGTATGTGTGAGTGAGTGAGTGAGTGAGTGAGACAAATAGTATTTTTTATTAAATTTGTTTAATAATATTTATTTTTAGAAAAAAATAAATAAATAAGTAATAATAAAAAAAAAAAACAGGCAAGCCAAAGAGAATATTTTGTTTAAAAGATGCTCTTGTTTTAAGACACTATTGATGAGTGCATGTTTACACGTAAATAAAAAGTAATGTTTGAAAGTAATTCATATTGTGTTGGCAGGTTTATAGTAACAGCAAAGAAATCAGAATATCTGCTGAGGGTTTTAAGTCATTCATAGTGTTTTGAAGTCTAAATATTTGCAACTTCCTTGACATATAGTTTCTTTTTAGCCTGAATTAGATTTAATCAGACGAATATCTATTACCTGTTTATTTTAGTATCATCATTACATAAAAATAAATAATAATAAAAATAGGCAATAATAATAATAAAAATGATAAATAAAAAATTTCTCTAGGGAAATGTTATATCGCAATAAATATCGTTATCGCAATATTCAACAACAATATCGCATATTTTCCTAATATCGTGCAGCCCTAATTTTAAGAGCATATGGCGTGAGAAAGAGAGACAGCTTTAGACATCCAAACATACTAACCCTCCTCTCCATCTACACATGTTGGCAAGTGAAATGTAGCTTTCTGCAGTAAGTATACAGTATATACAGGGTATTTTGGATTAAATATCAAAGATAAAGTGTTCATTTGTTTGTCGGGTCAAAATAGACCAGAGAAACAGACTGAAAGGGGAGCACATGGCTGCATGTCTGTGAATATCAATTAAAGGACCAGCACCAGAGGCATTGCCATACATGCAGACACTGGAGCCCGTCTTTGAAAAACCCAGGAAGTGCTCAAGTGCTCTGACAAACAGTGCCATCTTTCTACACCAAAAAGTGTTTCTTTTTGTTCTTATTTTTTTACTTCGTCTTACACATGGGTAGGTGGAGGGGAAGATTAGTAGGGTATTTGTGTTTTGTTAAATATACTAATGACAAATGACAAAGTTGAATCTAATCTAATCTAATGTGGTAGAACACTTCTTGCCAGCACAGTAATGCCGGCCCGTTCCGTTTGCTGCAAACAATATTATCAATACTACTCTATTTTAGTGATATGAGAAATACTGCATAAAAAGATTTTTTTCCACAAACAAATGTCAAGAATGCCTTGGTATAATGTAGCATTACAATTTCCCAATACTGCAAATAAAGGAGCCAAACCTGTTGTGGCATAGCAGTGCTCCTTTGCACAACACGTGCTTCATGAAGACATGGTTTGTCAAGTGGATCAAGCCCTAATGAGGAGAGCGGAGGTTACAAAAATAAAATGTAAGGACTAACTCCATTTTTAAAACATACGGTTCTGAAACGGGTACATGTGGGTGTGATGGTCTGGTGTCCCCATACGTTTGGGCATAAGTCTGTGTATTTTTGTGTACAGTTAAAGTGGTTCATAGCTGCAGACAGTTTAAAAACCACAGATATTGGCTATAAACTTTAGTACATTTTTTACATGGTGGAATAAAAAAATGCATTATTTAAATGCTTAAAATGGAGTTTGGATCTGTAAGTGTTACTTTATCGTTGTGAGGATGTGAAAAAGATGTGATCCTGTGTTTCACAGCTTCAAGAGCTCCCATGCCAGCACTGCTGAGATGCTGTATTAGCTAGAGCGTGGCTATAAACACGAAGCAAATTTTCCCATAAGAAATAATGGAAACTAAAATTATTTATTTATTTATTCGTTCCACAGCCCAAAAAAATAAATGCATAAAAATAATTAACAAAAAATATAAAGTAAAAATAAAACAAATTAACCTGCATTCTACCTTTAAAAAAAAAAAAAAAAGTAAAAATAAATCCCGACAGATAAGTTTCCATTTAGGTGCGAAGGCAAGGGTGTGTGTGTGTGTGTGTGTGTGCACGCGAAGAAGCATGGTGTCCAATGACGCGCACGCAGACAAAGTGCAGGCTGATACAGAGAGGGAGGGAGAAAATGGATCTGTAAACTCTCTAATGAGACTTTCTTTTGCTTTACACGTCCGCACACGCGTGTTATAATAAACAGTGCACCCACGCTGTACACACACGTATGTTGTAGGTCTTTCGGCTGCTCCCGGCAAGGGGTCGCCACAGCGGAATATTCAGTCCGCACAACAACTTGGCACAGGTTTTATGCCGGATGCCAACCCTCCCATTTTATCCGGGCTTGGCCACTGCATCCAGTGGCTGGGGGGGTTTGGGCACTGGCTGGGAATCGAACCCGGGCCTTCCGCATGGCAGGCGAAACACCTACCACTGAGTCACCAGTGCCCACTGTACACACACGTATACAAACACAAAATAAAAGATGTTTTATGCGCACACACATGGCCATAGTGTTATAATCAACATCTGTTCACACGTCTAGTGTTTATTATACCAGTGAGAGACGCACACTAAGACAGAACAGGGGAGACAATAACCCACAATTCCGCAGTGCAAGAGAGAAAAACCATTGGCTCAGTTGTGATCACATGACGCTCGGCGTCAAAACAAGAAGCGCATGCGTGATACTCGGTACTCGTAAACCAAGACTTATTCGTAATCCAAGTCAAAATTTATTTAAAATCTTTGCTTGTCTTGTGATACGCTAGCAAACCGCGTAACTCGCAATCTGAGGTTCCACTGTACTTCGTACGTGTGACCTAACTTGTGCGATTGAACACGCACAAACGCCTGTTTGTATCTTCAGAAATTCTTAACTTGAATGTTCGTATGTAGGGGACTTGCCAGCAAGTCCTGAGAGCTCTTCCCCTCTTGGACAGGCAGGAAGATGTCAATTGCATGGGAAAAAAAACAAAGCCATTTTTTTCAGCTCAAAACCCAACCATGGCACTGAAGAGAGACCAAAAGTGTCCTCCAACCACGAGCCTACAAATTCAATAAAACAGTCCTGAACAATTAAAATAAGAGGAAGAACAGGCATGAACGTGTGTGCGCAGAGGTGTGTATTTGGAAGAAACCATTGAAAGGAGCGGCTCCATTTGCTTGAATTTTGAATTTCAAAACAGTTAACTTCATCTAACGGCCTCCAAAACACCAGGCCACTTTAAAACAAAACACCACGGCAGCTGAAAGTGGGCTACTGTTTACAATGCTTTCATCCCATGAGTATTAAAAGTATAAACCGAGTCTCTATTAAGTCTTACAAAGACTAGACCATTGTTTTAGTGCCTGGTTTCCATAGCAAGGCGTTTCAAACATACAACTTTCAACCATACACCGATGCTAGCAATAAATCTCTGCAATGCTGACCAGAATAATATTAAATATGATATTTCTTTCATATCCACCAGTAGTTTTTAATACATGACTCAAATACAACACAGACTAGGAACATGCATACAGAACACTGCCTTAAATGAAACCTACGGAAAACAGGAGCTTGCATTAGTTTTGAAATTCTGACACATAAAACAGGGTTTACAAGAACAGCCCAAGTTTTAATTATATGATATATTAAATATCATCTTTTGGCAGAATTGGACTACTTTCATTGCTAGGGTTTTGAAGTAGCAGAGGATAAAGTAGACAAGCACCATCATGCTTGTGATTATTGAATGCCTTAAAAGAAAGTCCCAGCTGCAATACAGCACATCCAGCACTTATGAGTAATTGTGATATGAAGGGAAAAAGAGTATCTGTTGCTATGGAACAAAACAGGAAGACACACTGTCAAAAAGTCAAAAGGAAAAAAAAAAAAAAATCTCTATGCGACCTTTGCGTGAAATCTGTAGCGCAAGAAAACTATACCCTGCTGCATGGAAACGTCTAAAAAATAAAATAGATATTCATGCAAGCTTTATTTACACTATAGCTGCTTAGATAACCTCATTAAAACTAAACACTGATTACTAAAGCAAAGAAGTCTTAGGTGGAATTAGGTCAGTCATTTCACAGATTACAGGTTTCCCAATCAGTTATGACAGATTCCATATAGAATATAACACCTAGCTGATCATGACAGATAGACACACACTTTAACAAGTTCATCAAGTTCATGCCAAATTGTGAAATGTGAAAGGGAAGGGAAACAAAGGTACTTTTTCAGCTCAAACCCCGACCATAGTACAGAAATGGGACCAAAAGCGTCACCAACCCTCAAACCTATAAATCCCATGAAACAATACCGAGCATTCAAAAGTCCATACTGCAAAAGGAAGAAACTTTTGCTGTAAGGACGTACAAGCTGACCTTATCAGAAATTCCACTAATCATGTAAATAGAAAGAAATTCAATCTACAGCCTGCAGGGACGTTTGCCCGGGTGTTCCACTAACCAGTGCCAAGAAAAGTACTAAAAATATATTTCGTGCAACAGTGCTCCTGGTTATCACCTTTCCCTCCTGTAGTGAAACTAACTTCAATTATTGCAGGAAGGAAAATAAAGTCTCAGCAGAGAACAGTGTTAAGTAAATAATACTGTTTAAGATAAAGCAGTGGGTCACAATCACAGCATTTCAGCTGTTAACATATCGTGCTTTAGAGTGTTCGAGTCAGTTTGAGACCCACAGTTGGACTTTTACAAGGAAAGAGGAAGCATAAGGTTACACACCTTCCTCCTTTTCTGCATATGAACACAATCTCACTATATGCAAATGCCAAAGCAGAAATCAGTTAAACTAAACACATTGCATGTCAATCAGTTTTCTACACAGGACGCTTGTTTGACTGATGGTACTTATATTTAGTAACCTAGTTAACCAGTGTGAGTGTGTGTATATATATATATATATATATATATATATATATATATATATATATATATATATATATATATATATATGAAAAAAAAAAAAAAAAAAGCAAATGTAAATCGCTCTGGATAAGGGCATCTGCTAAATGCCCGTAGGGCAGATATTGAATTGTCAGGGTTCATAGTAATATGTAAAAAATTACAAGAATGTTTCTGCATTTTAGAAGCACAGTACTTTGTTTTCAATGATGGATGACCACATGAGATATGATTCGGTTGTGACTGTACATAATTATTTCATTATATTCAGTCAAACAATAGATTAATGCTTTATATTTTGTTTAGATTAGTGACCAAATCTGTTCAGGTTTTCCCACAAATTTTATTTAGTTCAAGATCCTCACACAGCCCCCGACATAAAACAATCCTACACACACACTTTGTATGTCTAAGAGTGAAAAGTAAGTGTCTAAATCTTTGACAGTGAGACCCTGCTTCTTGTTTACAAACAACTTCCCATCTTCCCAGCATGCTGCTGATCCAGACTGTGGAATGAGCAGACATTTCTGTACTTCACATCCGGAACGATGCCTGTTATGACCCAGATTGATCTCCACCACGAGCATAAATTAGCTCTGTGTTCCATGTAACAGAAAGCAACTGGTCTAGAAGAGAACGGACTCTAACAATTCTCAAGTGAAAACAATTTCACCTTACATCTAGTGTTGCGTTCGAATGGACTAATATTTCCAAAAAGAATATTGTCGCAAGTAACGTTGCTACAACACAGGACGTCCGTAATGCGGCTTATCAGTAGACATGAGATAAGCTATCTCTGTATAGATCTCAGAGAGCGAACTGACTGTCACAACTATACCAAAGGTTTCAAACACACTATATACAACACTTATGAATACAAACTGTTTTTGTGCAACTTCTGGTAAATAGCTGAATTTGTTTTGTTTTATACTTTTTAAACTCTACCAATACTTGATTTGGTGTTGGTTTCGACCAGAGATGAAAGGGAGTGCCTCTAATATAAAGAAACAATCACACCTCCTTTACAGGGTGTAGGAAAATTATCTGGGGATATTTCAGGGATCCTGAGAGATTCAACAGCCATAAACACAGGGTAGGTAAGCATAAAGCCTATTTCCCTGGTTACAAATACAATGAAGTCAAAAGGTTGGACACAACTAACTCTATGGTCTTGATTTTTGTTTCTTTCTACATTGTCAAACAATGTTGAAGGCAACAAAAATATGCAATAATCTCCTTTGAACAGTTAATATTGAGATGTGTCTACTACTCTGTAAAACAGCCTTCTTCGTAACAGTCTAACCAGAGTTGCTGTTAATCTGCGATTTTTTAACTGTTGCAAGTCGAAATCAACAAATTCTCTGCAGCAGAGCTAAGTTTTTGCTTGCTTTCCTGGGATGGTCTTCATGAGAGCCAGTTTCATCATGGTGTTTGATGGGTTTAGCAAAATGCACTTGACAGTACTGGTCTTTCAAGAACTTAATCACCTAATGCCATGTGTGTTAGAATTATTTCTAAAATTATAATTAAATCTAGTATTGTTCTGGAATGTAGAAAATGAAACTGAAATTGTGTCCAAGATTTTGATTGATAGGGAAAGGTAAGACAAGATCCCCGCTCTAAGGAATATTTTATTTATCTTGTACAGGAAGCTGCTTTGGTGGATGAAGAATAAACTCTGACAGTTCCGTAATATTATCGGCAACTAACAGCATAAACAGTTTAGTGGTTAGCATTGTCGCTTTGCACCTCCAGGGTCCGGGTTCGATTCCCGCCTCTGGGTCCGATGAGTGCATGGAGTTTGTATGTTCTCCCTGTGCTCGGTGGGTTTTCTCCCACAATTCCAAGACATACAGATCAGGTTAACTGGCGGTCACAAATTGCCCACAGTGTGTGGATGTTGACTGAAGGTCCTCCCATGGTCGTAAAAACCACAGTAATAACCAATGGTAATCAACATTGGCCTTCATGGTTCCTAGATGGGTGGGTGGTTGGAACAGGATAACTATGCATGAATTCATATATATAAGTTATTATATTATATCACACTAAACTTATGCTAGGTACAAATATATGTTTATTGGAGACGAAGCACATCAATTGATCTACATAATGACACGGTAACCAGGGAAGGACTGTGTACATTACTGTCCCACCTCTTGATGTACAACTAATCCAGTGTGAACAGGGCTAGTCGGACCACACTGGGGAGTGTTATTGTGCACTGAAGATTATACAGATGCACAGTAGAAGCAGTGTCACTCCATCTTTCTCACTCCACAGCAGCATTTAGCTCATCAAGCTTTAAAACATAAAACAGACACCTTACCGATTCCGTAGGCTTTAGCGAACAGCCAGCGCAGGTTAGCCGCTATCTTAGCCCTGGCTGAATCGTACATCTCCAGCGGGGTGATCTCCACCGCCTCTCCAACCGCCTCCATCTTCCGTCGTGTGCTGCTGCTGCTGCTGCTGTCTCCTCCATCCCCCAAATCCAAGTCCATTCTGAGACCACGTCCTACAACAAAACACCAACGGCGGCTTTACCTCGGTGTCCTGTACCGCTTTGCGCTTTATCTGCTCATTAACGTTACCTTCAGAACAAACGCACCGACAGCGGGGACAACTCGGCAGCTCTAGGCCGGGGGAAAGTCCAGCTCTGTAGCGTTAGCTCTCATAACAGTAACGTTATGCAAATAAACTAGCACGCTAGACGTCCCGCTGAGCTTGAGTTTGTATAAACAAATCCGAATGCTAATGAAAAAATGACCAGAATAATACAAGCGGTTGAAGACTAAAGAGCTAGCAAAGCTGCTACTTTGTTAGCCAGCTAACGTTAGCTGCCGTCTGAAATGACGCGCAGGCTAACTATAGCCAGGTACGCTAACAAGGAGAGTCTTCGATAAGGATCTTACCGAGAATGGGTCTGTTAGCAGGCTCGCGCTCTTGACGTTAATAACAAAAATCAGTTTCCTTCATATGTTCCGGGTGTAACTGAGCGCCCTGTACTGACGAGCAGAAGGGGCGGTTCCAAATAAAGCCTCGCTTCGAGGCCTGTGTCGTTTCCATGAGTGTGGCGAGCCCAATGACATCACCATTGACGTGACCAATCATCATCCTTTGCCACATTGCCATTATTTTTGAATGGAGCTACGAAGAAAGAAGCACAATTTTGTAACAGAACGTAGTCAGAGTTCCTTTTTTTTCTCATATGAGACAGCAGGTGGCATAGTGGTTAAGCATAGTGTCCCCTTGCACCTCCAGGATCATGGGTTCAATTCCCACCTTAGTTTTGTGTGTATGGAGTTGCATGTACTCCTCTTGCTTGGTGGGTTTCCACCGGGTGCTCTGTTTTTCTCCCAAAGTCCAAAGACATGCAGATTAGACTAATTGCCATTCTCAAACTGCCTGTTGTGTGTGTGCCCTGCAATGGATTGGCACCCTGTAAAGGGGGTACCGCGCCTCATACCCTAAATCTCCAGAGATAGGCTGCAGGCCTCTGCCCAAGGGGTAACATTAATGAATTAATAGGGGCTATGTAGCGGCAAGTAATATTTCATACATCATCGACAGTTGGCAGCATGTGTGTGTACAGGTATATAGATGTATATATTGCCAAAATTATTCTCTAGCCTGCCTTCACATGTATATGAAATTGAGTAACATCTAATTCTTAATCCATAGGGTTTAATATGATGTTGGACCACCCTTTACAGCGATAACGTCTTCAAATCCTCTGGGAAGGCTTTCCACAAAAATTAGGAGTGTGTTTATGGGAATTTTTGACCATTCTTTCAAAAACACACTTGTGAGGTCAGACACCGATGTTGGGCAAGAAGGCTTGGCTGACAGCCTCCACTCTAATTCATCCCAAAGGTGATCTACTGTATCGGGTTGAGATCAGGATTCTGTACAGGCCAGTCAAGTCCTTCCATACCAAACTTATGCATCTGTCTTTATGGACCTTGTTTTGTTCACTAGTGCGCAGTCATCTTGTGGAGTAGTTTTTCAGAAGTTGGGTTCAGCCCCTTTCTTCAAGTGAAATGAACTCTTAATGCTTCAGCACACCAAGACATTTTAGACAATTTCATGCTCCCAACTTTGTGGGACCAGTTTGGGGATGGCCCCTTTCTGTTCCACTGCATCTGCAAGGTCTCTCAGAGGCATATTTCAAGTTCAAAGGCTTTATTGTCATTTCAACCATATACACTTAGTACACAGTGAAACGACACAGAGTTCCTCCAGGACCAAGGTGCTACATGCAACATAGATTTACAACATAAATTAACAGAAACACTAAACTAGCTAACTAAAGAGGCCTAGTTAGCTGGCTAGCAGAGACAAGACAGATAGACTAACATAAATTACAACATAAATGTACAAAAACTAACTAGCTAAGTAAGACTACAGGTTTTACAGACAACAGACAACATAAAGTGCACGTGCAAATGTGCAAACAAGAGCAACAACAAAGTGACAGTGCAACGAACACGACATAATATAACAGAATACTATGGTGTTGAGGTAGTGAAAAACTGTAAACAGCAGCAGCAAGAATTGAGGAATTAGTGCAAAAAGTAGACCAGTAATGATTATTATTCATAGCATACAGGGTTTTAATACAGGTATGTGCTGTTCAAACTATTTTGAAGAAGTACAATCCTGTAAAATGTTAAGTGACTGTACCGTAGACCCAGTAGTCAGCCAAGGACACTTACAGTAATGTAGCAAATGAAAGACACATCATGCTTACTTCCATTTGACATCAGAAGATGTCCAGCAGTGCCATCAGCAAAAAAGCGGTCTTCATGGAAGAATACCTCCGATGTGGAAACAAGGCTAAGCAACTCAACTACAGTATGCACAAATAGATAGGAACTGGGGTACAAAAAAGTCAGCAGGTGCTCTGGACTGATGAGTTATTTGACTATAACTGGAGGAAGGGCTGAAAAACAGTACGATATTGAGTGCCTGTAGGCAACAGTGAAGCATGGTGGAGGTTTCTTGCTACAGAAGTTGGTTGCTAGATTTTTGTAAATTAAGCTGGAAATATATAAAATATATTTTTTTAATGGTCAGGACTCATACTCAGGTGTCCACAATGCAAAAAAAAAAAAAAAAAAAAAACAGGCAGGTACTTACCCATAATGAAATATCATCATGCCGACATTTGATTGAATCCATATTTATTTTGCGGCAGAACAACAACCCCAAATATACAGACTCATTAAGGACTATCTTCAAAAAAAGAGAAGAACAAGGAGTCCTGGAAATGATGGTTTGTCTCCAAGTTGATGGTTTGTGTGCAAGTGAAATTTATACAATTTTGGGGTGGTCACACCAAATAATGATTTGATTTAGATTTTTCTTTTGTTCAATTACTTTCTATTTTGTTAACTGATAAAATAAACTATTACCACTTCTATTTTGGAAAGCATTCTTACTTTACAGAATTTTTTTTACACCTGCCTAAAACTTTTGCAATGTCTTTGTGTGTATGTATACAGCACATACTGTACTACATGTATGTATATATACAAAAAACAAGTAAA
The DNA here is from genome assembly GCA_030522415.1 of Channallabes apus. NCBI lineage: Eukaryota > Metazoa > Chordata > Actinopteri > Siluriformes > Clariidae > Channallabes > Channallabes apus. Next base: position 20,616,339 of record CM060122.1, read on the forward strand.
CAAACAAGCAAAGATTATATATGTAGATTGGGTAAAGATTAAATTTTGTCTTAAAATGCATTAAAATTCACTTCAGTACTGTTATTTCAGCGGTGAAAATATTAAGTAATCCCAGTAAAAATATTCAGTTGTAGATTATTAAATACAGCAAATAACTGATTTACTCAACATTTTTGATTTCACTAATGGTGCAGGTTATAAACTTCAGCCCGTATTAACAAAGCTTCTTAAGCCTAAAAGTTGCAAAATTTTAAGAAAATTCTTAGAATTATGACATTTTCTTAGAATTTCCCTCAAATTTAGGACTAATTCTTAGTAAAGATAAACATTTATCACAAACTATCTTATCCCTAAAAACAGTTCCTAAGGTAAAAATTGTTACCTTTCAAGAGGTTTAAGAGTTTATAGCAGAAGAGAAATTGGTGGAAAGAAGAAATATTCTACAAACACTAAACGAAAAAGTAAACCCTGCTCTTCTGTCCAATTTGTTTTTTTTGTTCTTTTTCTTTCTTACATCTCTTTAGGATTGTTGGCTACATACCATCCAAAAGTGCAACGTAAATAAACTGTCCTGCAATCATGTAAATTGGTAAAAGCTGAGCCATTTTGCTCCCATCAATCTGAAATGGATTACAAGTAATAAAGTCAGTATGATAAAAAAATATAAGAACTTAAATACAGTAAGTGTTTTGTGGAAATTTGATGCTTCAAATGTAGACAGATTTTCAACATTTGGCTGTTTTAATTAACTTTAAGATATTAAGCCTATAACAGAAACTTTGCATAAAGTAGACTACTGTATAGTCATGATTATACAATTTATTTATAAACACACATTATGATTTCACTGTGTATTCTATTATCATATATTCTATTTTCACAAAGAGCGCATTTTAAGGCCTTTACAGATTTTTCTTTATCAACCAATCACAGTCCTTGAATTACTGCTTCATTCCTAGCAACGGGGTCAACCACACCTCTTTTCTAATAACGGTTTTTGTACTTTCCTTACTCAGAATTGCTTTATGAAGTTTCCTAAATCACTTTTAGTCTAGGACTCCCAGCTAGGACTTTTTAGGCTAAGCTCTGTGAACACGAGCCCAGATATCTAAGTAATGCAAAAGCTTCATTAAATTCTGTAAAGTCTAGTTGGAACTGGTTGATTTGTGGGCTTGTTTTTCAGGAGTTGGGCTCCTTACTTCCTGTAAAAGGAACTCTTAATGCTTTAGCTCCAAGTTTGTTAACACAGTTTGGGGATGGCCCCTTCCTATATAATATATACTTATATATAATAAATACACTTTTGTCATTATACAGTAATGTATGAGACCAACTTCTTGCAGGAAGAATAAACATACATTGATCTGTCCATACATCTTTGAAGGTACAGTTTTAACATTCTATTATTCTTTTTTTTGGAGTAAGCCATGCTGTGTTGCGCTTTCGTTTCTGTTTCTTGAGGATTTTGGCTGCCTGTAGGTGCATTTCCATCGACATGGCCACCTTGAAGGAAAAAGCACTAAATTAGTAAAAAAAAAAAAAAGCATTAGCTGTTGTGGCATAATCTGTCACATTACTGCTCCTAACAGTAAGTTCGGGCAAATACCTACTGTAAGTACTGCAAAAGGTTAATTAAATTCTGTCCAGTCAGTTTTGGTTGAACAGACAGACAGGTTGGAGACAGGTTGGTTTTGAGTCCTCCAATGTATGAAATGTAAAGATATTATTGAAAACACCAGTTAAACGTTTTGGCACAATTTGTTTTTATTTTTTTTTACATTCTAAAACAATACTGGAGATTTCAAAACTATGAAACAAGACATATGGAATTAGGTAATTAACTAACAACAATAATAATAACAACAACAGTAAGTTGTTATTTTAAGACAGTATTGTACAGCAAGAACAGTATTGTCAAGTGCAAACCCCATCAAGCACCATAATGAAACTGGCTCTCATGAAGACCCTCCCAGGAAAGGAAGACCAAAAGTTAAGTTCATTTAGCGTCTCCAGCCTAAAAAAAACCCCACCAGTTAACAGCACCTCAAATTAGAGTTGATATGAAGGGTTCACAAAGCATAAGTAGCAGAAACATCTCAATATCAACTGTTCAAAGAAAATTATTGCATATTTTACAGTGTAGAAAGAAATAAAAATCAGGAAAGTCCATGGAATCAGCAGGTGTGTACAAACTTTTAACTGATAGAGTACAGTATATATATTATATACTATGGTAATAAATGTAATGTAATGTAATATAAATGGTCCTGAATATAGAAAACAAATTTCCACTAATGAGGAAAAATAATAGTATCCAAACTGACAAACATATTTATATATGTTATATAATATTATATACAGTATTATATCATCAAATTGTTCACTGCTATTCAAGCTTAACCTTATATGTTAATAATTATAATAGTTATAATATGACTTTTGTACAGTAATAGTTTTTAATAATAGTTCATGAAAAATGGTATATCAGTCCATTGTAGAAAAAACCTACAACCTTTTATTATTTAAACCTTCAACCATTAATATTAAAAAGGCTTTATGCAGCATTTCTTAGGTAGGCATTCCTACAGAATGTACTACAGAAGATTTGTGTTTTACTAAATAATTAAACAATTGTTTACTAATCATTGACTTATTGAAAAAAAAAATTTCAACAATAATACTTAATAGTTAATTAATTTAGCTAAATGTAAGAATTAGGTTTATTGATATAAATCTAAAATAGAGAGAAAAAATGAGTGAGAAACATTAATGGAAAAATGAATATAGAGACCTGAAAATGTGGTAATGTTTGAGTGTTGTGTTAATTCAGACCAGCAGATGGCGCTTTATGAACGTCACCGTTTTTATGCGGAATTGGATTGTGAGAAGGAACTCGGAGGGGTAGCTGGTGTAAGCCGCTGTTTCTTAAAAAAAAACCTCAGTGGAACATTTATTTTATACTTCCTTTTGCACTGACAATAGATTATTTCCTGCTAACAAATGCTTTAAATAGATTCATGGAGCCTTTCAGTGACAGTCAGTTAAAATGATTGAAAAAAGTAAAATGCCCCAGAGGTCAGGGCCTGTATTCATAAAGCTTCTTAGAATTCTCTTAGAGAGCTCCTATCTTAGCCTAAAAAAGTCCTAGCTGGGAGTCCTAGACTAAAAGTGATTTGGAAAACGTTTTAGAGCAGCTCTGTGTAAGAAAAGTACATAAACCTTTATCTCAATGAGGAGGCGTGGTTGACCCTGTTGTTAGGGATGATGCAATAATTCAAGGACTGTGATTGGCTGATAATAATAACCTGATAATAATCTGATCTCTGTAAAGGTTGTGTAAATATAATTATATGATAATACAGTAGAATAGACAGTAAAATCTATAGAATGTTTGTATATGAAGGAGTTGTATAATCATGACTACAGGCTACTTTATGCAAAGTTTCTGTTATACAGTAGGCTAAATATCTTAAAGTTGAAATGTTGCCAAATGTTGAAAATCTGTCTACTTTTGAAGCAACCAATTTCCAAACAGTAGTTTTTACATTTATTTACCAAACTGATTTTATTACTTGTGATCCATTTCAGATTGATGCGTCACCTTTTTACCAATTTACATGATTGTAGGACAGACTATTTAAGTTGCACTTTTTGGATGGTATGTAGCCAACAATCTTCTGGAAGGAAGTAAAACAACAACAAAAAACTAAACTGGACAGAAAAGCAGTGTTCAGTGTTTGGAGAATATTTCTTCTTTCTGCCATTTTGTCCTCTGCTATAGAAACTCTTAAACCTCTTAAAAGTCCTCCTCTCTACTCTTAACAATTCTTACCGTAGGAGCTGTTTTTAGGGCTAAGATGTTTCATGAATCATTTTTATCTTTACTAAGATTTAATCCTAAATTTAAGGGGAATTTCTAAGAAAATGTCATAATTCAAAGTATTTTCTTAGAATTCCGTCACTAGGAACAAGCTTAAGAAGCTTTGTGAATACGGGCCCTGATCATGTTTATAACGCATCATAAGCAGAAAGTACTGTACATGTGGATTACATTCAGGGATGAAATGAACATGAATGAAGTAGATAATTTATTCTTTCACACATTGCCTTTTGGAGAAACTAAAAACAAACTGTAATGAAAGTGAAAACTAGTCAAAAGGTCAAATAAAGACATAAATATTTGGACATGCTTTTGACAGAGAAGTTTCAAGGTTTGCTGGACAATTAATCGCAAAAAATAATGAAATCGCAACGTGGACCTGCGCAATTATCTAATCATAGAAGCCTGCAATTTATAATAGGTCTTAGTCATTTATTAAGTTTTTCAGTAATTTATATACACACTGAGTTCCAAATTACTGTATTACGCAAATGATATCGTTCTCTAATTTTCATAATTAGTCAATGCAAATAATAATAAACATGATAGATTTTATTTGTAGGCGCCTCAAGGACACCTTACACAACATAAAAAATAAATATATAAAAAACAACAACAATATTAAAGGACAATATACGAGTAATGCAGTGTTAAAAAGTATGTGTGCCTGTAGAGATGTGTTTTTAAACGGGATTTGAAAACAGAAGTAGAGTTACTATTCCGGATATCAAGAGGTAGTAGATTCCACAGGTAAGGGGCAGCATAGCTAAAGGCTCGAGATCCCATGGTTGCCAAACGCATATGAGGAAGACGATAAATGACAGTCAGTATAATTTTCAAGTTGTCAACCATTAGGGTATAATTAAAATTTTATTGAACAAACCTCCTAATGATAATACGGTATTTAAAATAAATAAAAAAAACTGAAAATGCACTGTTCCAAATTATTATGCACAACAGAGTTAAAACATTTTATACATTTTATAAGAACTGAAAATAGGCTTTTGTTGAATCTACAGCATTATGAGGTCATATTTACTGAAATCAAAAGCTATTTAAAAAAAAAAATATCCTAACACGGCATGTTACATCTTTGATATCACTTTCACAATTCTTGCATTCATTGAACTTGGAAGTTTTTGGACAGTTTCTGCTTGAATTTTTTTTGCAGGATGTCAGAATAGCCTCCCAGAGCTGCTGTTTTGATGTGAACTGCCTCCAATCCTAGATCTTTTGCTTGAGGATGCTCCAAAGGTTCTCAATGGGGTTGAGGTCCGGGGAGGATGGTGGCCACATCATGAGTTTCTCATCTTTTATGCCCATTGCAGCCAATGACACAGAGGTATTCTTTGCAGCATGAGATGGTGCATTGTCATGCATGAAGATTTTGCTACAAAAGGCACGGTTATTATTTTTGTACCATGGAAAAAAAGGCAAAAACTCTATACTTTGCCAAGGTCATTTTCACACCTTCAGGGACCCTACAGGGGCCTACCAGCTCTCTCCCCATGATTCCGGCCCAAAACAAGACTCCACCACCTCCTTGTTGACGTCGCAGTCTTGTTGGGACTTGGTGATCATCCACCTGGACCATCCAGGGTTGCACGACATTCATCAGTATACAAGACTAGTCTTCATGTATGCCTGGGCCCACTGCAACCGTTTCTGCTTGTGAACATTGGTTAGGGGTGGCCGAATATAAGGTTAATGCACAACTGTAAGCCTCTAAAGGATCCTACACCTTGAGGTTCGCGGGACTCCAGAGGCACCAGCAGCTTCAAATACCTGTTTGCTGCTTTGTAATGGTCTTTTTCTTTTTCTTAATCCAATGAATTTGTCTTGCAGAAACCTTCCTCATTCTGCCTTTATCTGCACGAACCCGTCTGTGCTCTGAATCAGCCACAAATGTTTTCACAGTACGATCATCACACTTAAGTTTTCGTGAAATATCTAATGTTTTCATACCTTGTCCAAGGTATTGCACTATTTGACGCTTTTCGGCAGAAGAGATCCTTTTTCTTTCCCATATAACTTGAAACCTGTGGCCTGCTTAATAATGTGGAACAACCTTCTTCAGTACTTTTCCTTTAATTGGGTTTATCTGCCAAAGTAATTATCACACATGTTTGAGATTCATTTCAGTGATCCAAAGAGCTCTGAGACAAACCAAACATTTAATGTTTGACACTTGATTCCGCTCATCATGATTCACAGCGAGTTTTGGCACTGTGATTAGGTTCCCATCTTTCCGCGCGTTGGTCCTCGCATAGTCAAACCACACAGGTGAGATAGGGGTATAACAGAGGGGGGCGAGTTATCAAGGGCGGGGCTTGTAGGACGACTTTCACACACACACACACACACACACACACACACACACACACACACACACACACAAACACACATACACACACACATACACACACACACACACACACACACACACACACACAATAACGGATTGGGAATGACTGCTGTCTGGCTCACGGATTGCATAAATTGTCTGAATAATGGATTATATTTTTGAAAAAGTAGCTAAAATACTGAGTACTTAAATGGCGGACCTAACGTGTTAGATTACACATTACATCAAAAAAGCAATCCAAGTACTCTAATGTGTTACTTTGTAATGCCTTACACCCAACACTGTATACGAGTAAGGTCTTGACATATGAGTAGTATGCATGCCCTTTGTCTGCCAAGCGTCACATAATCACACCTGAGGCAATGGCTCTTCTCTCGTGCATGCTGCAGGATTATGGGTAATGCTACATATGTTACATAAGTTGGTGTGTGTGTCCATGTGTCTCTGTGTGCCGATGTGCTTGTATGAGTGAGAGTCTCTATCGGTAAACTGGTGTGTGTGTGTGTGTGTAAGTCATCTTACACAGGGTTTTGCAAATGCACTTGACAATATTGTTTTTTAAACCTGTAATAAAAAGAAAAAAACTGTAATTAAAAGTATAGTAATAAACTCAAAAGCTATACGCATGTCCAATGCCGACCAAGCATGTCATTCACATCATGCGAAAAGACACGCTGTAGGGTCGACTGGATCTCTCCAACAAACCAATAGGTAAACTCTGTTCCCAGGACAGCCTGTGCATCCAGAACAACCACAATCTGGGTAAAGCGGATAACCGGATAGCCCTCCCCCCTCTGTTATTCCTGCTGTTATACCCCTATCTCATATGAAGGTGAATAGAAATGAATGCTTTAGAGACTTTTATCTCCTGGAGTTTTGTAGTTTGTCTATAAACAAATATGAACCATTAGAGTGAGTATCAATAATGTCACATACTGTGACAGTAGGTTGTCTGATTGGTCCAGGCTTCGAGCATGGTGCAGTCTGGGTACCTTTGCTTTGTGATTAAAAAAAAACTTTTAACTTAACTTTTCTTTCCCTTTAATCCAATCATGAAACACACATAAAAATCATGAGTTGTCATTGCTTTAGGAAATGATAAATCATTGGCGTTCTAATTTCCTAACTAGAGGTTAGGAAATGATAACCTTCATTGAAAAATTGTCACTGAGTTTGCAAAATGAAAAGACAAAAGGAACAGCCACTTCTATAGTCCTGTTTTTCTGTTGTTGCACATTTACTATGAATTATTGCCAGCCACTGGAGATAAAAAATATGCTGAATAAACGCTTTTTGGGTATTGTTTTTTTTTTTAAACTATTTTAAAACAGTTTTTTGTGTCTGTATATCAGATGTAATGGCAGAAGAAAAAAACAGATTCCTTGAAGGAGAGGACAATCATACCACCAGTGTTTCCTCTGTATGTTCAGAGTATTTCTAAAAAATGCATTTGATATCACATATATGTATCAAATATTGCAAAAAATTAGATTTCGTACTATTAAAAAAAATTGTGTTTTACCAAAAGAATTGACACAGTAAAGGTAATCAGCATACGTAATACCAAAACCACCAGCAAGAAACCTGAATAACATTGATCAACAATTATATAGCCTTAAACTAGTGACAGGATAATGGGCTTCCAAGGCCTATTTATGCCCAAGGGGACAAAAGGCCAGTCTGTTCGGTCGAATCCCACAGAAATGCCAATTCATACTGGCACAAACAACACCCAAAAGATTAGCCAATAACACCACAGTACACCCCAGATATCCCTTGCAGCCTCTCCCAGAGGACCAGAGATGCGTTGGCAGCACTAGGGGAAATAAAACCTAGGTGGGTTTAATATTAATGGATTTATTAATGGATTAAGTTACAGTATGGCTGATCTGTGTATACTGTATGTATGGGAATGTTTAGGGAAAGAGTCCTCATATCAGATTACCACATCTGACCAGATGTTCAGTGATTTCTTTATCTGAAAAAATCTCCTTCAGTTAGAGAAAGAGTATAAATGGGATAAAACGCTTCATGACAGCATGTATTATCTGTGAGACTTCAGTGAATATGATGTCATGGGAAAGAAAGAACTGTCATTATAACAACACGGCGCAAAGTAATACACCTTTCAACGAATCACACCAGACATCTGATACAGGTGTGTATCTTTTATTATTTCAAAAAGAACATTTACAGATTGACAGTAGAATGAACAGAAAATATACTTTATGTAAACTATGAGTTAGGTATTTTATTAAAAATGTTTTTTGTTTTTTTTATACAAATATTACATATTCAATGCTGTTGCAATGCAAAGCATATTCAATGCTGTGATCGTATTTGAGGGCTCTGCGCATGTGTGTGTATACAGACACACACACACACACACACACACACACACACACATACAAACATATCATCTTACTCCTTTTCCAACAAAACCGAATTTCATGAATTTTGGTCAATAGATGGAACGTTTGTAGGTTTCTAATTGTTCATTTCCAATATGTGGAATATAAAATAGACTCTAATCATTTGTATACATCTCTTATATCGCCTCTAACTCAGTGATACTGAGCAAAATATATGGTCTCTTTCTATAAGAGAAAACAAAGAGCTATTGTTCCAAAGTTTTCAATTTTAAGTGACACGTCTAAGACTTAAGATTTCTGAAACAAAATCCTGTTCACATGAACCATGTCCACTAGATCTACCTATAGTAGCCATAGGCTCCAACATTACATACCACAGAGGAAGTAAAGACAGGCTCGAAATCCCGTTCACACAACCCCGTACATTTTTGGCCATTTGACCAGTCGAAAGGGAGGGGAAAAATACAGAGTACTTTAAACCGCAGACTGTATTAAATCACATCAACACCTAATAAAGGAGTCCACATCCTCACTTTCACACCACACTTATAGTGGAAGTTTTTACAACTCTGCATTTCGCAGGTAATTTACTCTAAGGAAAATAAAAGAACTCTCTGAAAATCAACTGTACAAATATGCTGAAATAATAAGCATCGGGAACTACTACTTGAACATACACAGTACACTTATTGGAGAAGAAATGATGACAGACATGACCATGAACAACTTTCTGAAACTTTCTGAATTAGGAACTGCTATACGCTAATGATTTAAGTGGTCAATCCTTACTGGCTGTAAAGGCAAAAATATACAAGCATGAAAAAAAGTAGCTTCTTCTTGTTCTGGTGATGACAGATAAGCAGCTGCTGTGATTGTTAAAATAAAAATGTGAAAAAAGTAATAATCTGCTGTAATACTGAGAACTTGCTTTGAGTGGAAAAAAAGCGAGCTTCATGAAATGCCCTTACACACGTGATTCACAAATGTATACAATAATGTAGAAAACAAAAGACGAAGTAAAAGTGAAGGCAATTTGATAACAAAAAGTAAAGACAAAAATAAATACCCAGTGTATTTTTCGCGAATACACAAAATATTACAAAAGCAAAAAAAAAACTCAGATTCCTCATTTGGCAGTGACCTAATTTATGAACTTCAACTTCTCAGGCAGGTGAGAAAAGTATAAATAACAATACATTAATAAATAAAAAAAAGGAAAAAAAATGTGGTTAGTACAAAAGGCATAGAAAAGATGTATTACTGCTTTTTATGTTGTACAAAGAGTACTCTAACAACAACAACAACGACTAGGGTTGGGTATCGTTTGGGTTTTTTCGATACCGGTGCCAAATCGATACTTTGAAAACGGTACCGGTGCCAAAACGGTGCCTGAACCGATACTTTTAAGCCACAAAATTATAGTGGATGACTCAAGAATTAATTTTTATTGAACAAAAAATTTTATGCTTAAAATTTAACAATATATTAAAAGTTTAAAGTATATATGAATATGTAAGCTTCAAATTTTAGCAATTCTTTTGCAGAAATTTCACCATATTTGCCTTTTCTGTCAAAATATGACACCTTTCCTGACTTATTGCCCTGCACAGGACATGCATAGCCTTCTTTACAATGGTAAATGGGTCACTGTTGTAGTACTACTAGTACAGGCTGGAAAGCCATAATTATAAACAGAATCCATGTTACATTAGTTTTTTACAAATTGTTTGACTATTTGTTAGCATGAATGCATGATTTGCATTTTGCTATTAACATTACATTATCCTACTACTGACCTGCGGACAGGCTGCTGACGTCATCATAATCGGTGACTCCTTTTTGCTACAGTTGATATGACTGGGACTGAGGCTCGTCCACACTGATAGCGCCAGCTGTTGTCCACAAGCTGTTAAACACGGTGCCTCCGTATGCTTTTAACTTTATTCTGTGTATTTATTCTGCTTTTAACTTTATTCCGTCTGCCCTCGAATGTTTCATTAGATTTGACGTGTTTCCGCCTTTACACGCAACTGCTGTAAAACATTCGCTGCACGTCGCGGTGCCGGAATCCTTTCTTGTGAAATACAGCCACACTTTCGACGGTTTAGTTTTAGGCATTTTAACGAAAGTTTAATTTAGCATGCTAAGCTAGCGGTAGACCACCTGCTGCCGTCAGAGCGAGTGTAACGTTAGTTACTGCATTCACGCGCATGTCGGATGGTCTCTCATTTCCGGATGATTTGTGCTTTTAATTTTTTTTTATTTAATCTAATAAACTATTAATCTACAAAAATATATGAATCTAGAGAACAAATATTTCAATCGACGGTTCAGGCATTTAAGTGGCACCGAAATGAGGCACCGAAATTCGCGTTCTGTTTTGGTCCGGTACACACCGGTTCTATAGGTACCGGTGCCGTATTGGCACTGGTTTTCGGTACACAACCCTAACAACGACAACAAAAAAAAGAGTCTTTCATCACTCAAATGTAACTGATTCACTTAAATTGCTCTGGAATGTGAGAGATTTGGGAGTGCATGCTTGTGGGTGGGCTGGAGATGCCCTCAGACCAGTCGGACATGTTGGAGTGGGGCGAAGAGCTGGACCACTGGTCAGGCGAGCCTGGTGAGGGCGTTAGAAAAGGATGATGATCGGGCACCTGGAGCTGGTGGCTGGGTGTGTTGCTGTCCATGCCACCTGAGTAGCTGTGCTGTGATGGGGGTGTGAGGAACTGTGTGCTGGCCATGCCGGGAGCCAGTGTCTGAGCATTAAGGAGCTGCGTCTCCTGAGGGAGGATTGTGTGGATGGGGACGCTGCTCCCTGTGCTTTGCTGCTGCTCATTGCTGATGAAGTTTTGGCTGCTGCTCAGGTTCTGATTTGGGTTTGAGTTCTGGTGCTGAAGCTGGATGCTGGGTTGCTGCTGCTGCTGCTGTAGGCTAGCTTGCATTTGCTGTGACTGTAGGATGTGTGGCTGTGCAGCGAGGTGGGCACTAGCCAAAGCCTGGTAGTTTATCATTTGTGGCAGCGTGTTGGCAGGAACGCCATTGTGAAGCGATGTCATCAAGGTGTGCTGATTGGGCTGGCACATGCCACCCTGGCTCGGGATGTTCCTCATGGCACCGAACTGGCCCGCGTGCATCCTGTTCAGCCAATCACACTGACCATTTATGGCCGCTGATCCATTTGATCCACCGACAGGCAAATGTGTCAGACGCGGAGGCAAGGGATCAAACTGCAAGCGTGCCAGCTCCTGCTTACCAGCCATGCCCAGGTGGTTTACTCCAACATGACCTTCGGAAACAGCCTGGAGGTGGTTCAATGGCATGGAGGGTGACTGCTGGAAGGGTGAGGGCATCAGAGGTGGCGAGGCAACATCTGAAATGTAGCCATGAGGCGACTCGAGGGAGTCGACAGGCGAGAGCACAGCTGAGCTTTCTAACAAGCTCCCTTTACCATCCTGTGGCTTCTTTTTCTTGGTCTTCAGGTCTTTCGCATCCTTGCAAGCAATACCCTTGGCACCAGGCTTTCTGGCTTTCTTGCTCTGGATGGAGGGCTTCATCCCACTCAGGTAGGTATTGGGTGAGCACAGAGGGGGCGAGAGTGTGGAACTCATGGGGGCGCTGGGCATAGGTGGGCTGCGCACAAGATTGTACTCATCCATGAGGCGCACAATGTCATGGTGCATGCGTTCCTGAGCAATGTCACGCGGCAGACGGTCCATATGGTCGGTGATCTCGCGATTGGCAAAGTGGTCCAGCAGCACTTTAGCTGTCTCGTAGCTGCCTTCCCTTGCTGCCAGAAACAGAGGGGTTTCTTCCTGTAGTGTGAAAGGAATTCATGTTAAAACAAGGTCATCATTCACTTTCATTCTATCAAGTTATTAAATGTTGAACACTCTATCACTTCTGTAGTAGAAATTTATATGAGGGGTGTTCATGTCAAATCAGCACTTGTGATAACATGGTGCAAACATTTTAATAGAGACTGTACTGTACTGTATGTCTGTGAATGATGGTCCCGCCTAAGGTGGCATGGAGCCCACTCCAGTCGTTCCCATGAACATTTAGCGAGTGGAACACCAGAACACCTTGAAAATCGATGGATAACTTGTCATCACATTGAATGTGAACCCGAACACACAATCATTCGCGAACACCACTTGCACATTACAGGATATCAGCTGGGAGTTACTGCCACATCACTGTATAGTCCTGACCTCACGCCAGCCATTTCCACATGATTGGTCCATTAAAGGGGTTGCTGGGAGGCTAGCGTTTCAGATATGAAGCAGGTAGTCCGGTCATGGAAAAAACTTGCCATATTCATGTTGTCCAAGCGTTGGTAAAATGCTGAGATTAGTGCATTAGTGTAGCAGAGAATTACATAGAGAACTCACATCCATCCACCTAGATCTCTGTAGTCCAACCACGGACTATGGAGGCCAGTGGTGACTATTGTATTTATTCCCATTTAGTACAACCATGGTAGGATCTCTGGTCAACACTCACATTCACACTCTCATTCACACAGTCTGGGCAATTTGGAAAGCCTGATCTTCATCTTTGGACTGTGGGAGAAAGCCAAAGAACCCGGAAGAAACCCACCAAGCATGGGGTCAACAGATGCTGGAATCAAACCACAGACCTGGAGGTGCCACCACTCCAGGTCGCCTACACCACCGTGCTGCCATATAGAGAACTGAATACTGTATAGTCTTTACTGTGTTCTGTTATTCTGCACAATGAAAAGTCCCAGTTTGACTTGAACCTCCCGTATACGTTAAATGTTCATTGTGGATTGGCATCTGCAATCACTTACTATTAACTCCACTACATTTTATTTATCAAAAATGTGTTGTACCTTGTTGTTCTGCATGTCTTTATTGGCTCCGTTCTTAAGCAGTACCACAGCTGCGTCCACATTGTTCACAGCAGCAGCCCAGTGCAGCGCAGATTTTCCTGGTGCACAAAGACACAAACAAATCTTAATCTCTTCCACTAATATTTCAGTGTTCTCACTAAGCAAACACAACTATGAAAAAGTGAAGAAGAAAAAAAAGGCATTTGGTCTGATCGAAGCAGATTCTTTTACATAGTGATGGTGGTACAGTAGGCATGTCATCAGGCATTACCAAAGTCATCGATGGCATTCACATCAGCATGGCAGTTGATTAGTTCCTCCACCATGCCTTCGACTGCCAGTCTGGCTGCCAGGATCAGAGGAGTTGTGCTGTCATGCATGCGGGCATCGAGATCTGTTGCGCGGTTCCGTATCAAAATCTGAAAGAAGGATTTATTGGAAGGAATAGGATTAAGATGCAATCCAAGTGGAAAATTAAAAAGGACAGAGGATTGCACTTGATTGCCTCTACCAGTTTACTGTATGTTTGATTTTTTTAACAAAATGAAAAGCAAATGATAAGCAAATCTACACAGAAATGATGCCACACCTGGAAGACCCCTTGCGCATCTGAAGCCACAGCAGCATGCAGTGGAGTTCGGCCCATGTTGTCTTGGATGTTGGCGTCTGCGCTGGCCTCCAGTAGCCTCTTAGCAGCATCGGAGCGGGCATAGCGAGCGGCCAGGTGCAGGGCAGTCTCACCTGTGCGGTCTGTCTGATTGTGCAAGTTTGCGCCCTGGTAGATGAAGTCATTGATGACATTGGCAGACGCGTCCTCCTCTTCCTCACTGTTACCGGTTTCCAGGCCTCCTCCACTACAGGAGGCGATCATTAGAGGAGTGAATCCATCTTTACATGGGGGAAAGAGAATAAGACCGGATTGTATAAAAAACTAAAAACTTTTTTGCTAAACTTTTTTAGCATTTTCTAATTAGGTTTTACTTTTAGTATGTACTGTATGTCAAGTTTCCAGTGTGTTTTTGGAACATTTTATATAACATCATTTAAACATTCCTGCAACATTTTGCATATTGCATTATACATTTCCACTGTAAACAAAATCAAAATTTTTTTATGTTTAAGGTATTGATTTAAGGTATTAAATAAAGTTGATATCTTTCAAAATTATGGTGTATCTTTATTGATAATTTACCCTTTTCTTTCCTGGTAAGTCATACGAGTAGTTCTAGTTATCCATATACAATGTGTTGTGAAAATGCGCAGTTATTGATTTTATATGCATGCACTTTTCCGCTATTCTTCGCATGCATTCAACAAAGCATAGCGTGTTTTAGGAATTTTTACAAATTAAATTCGATTGCCATTTTCCATAATCAATCACTTTAAATGCACAGAAAATCAACCCATCATCAACTATAATTGATGATCGTCCCATGACTATTAAAATTTGTATATGTTATTTATGAAATGTCACTAGTAACACTAATAACGTTCTTTGTTTAATTCAGTAAAAGAACACAAATGCAATAACAGTTCACCAACTTAAGTTTAGGAAAAGGTAGCAAAACAAAACCTCAACCCAAACCAAGCCAAAGAGAAATGTTACCAAAACCCTCAGCTATGTTCTCAGTTGAGAGTAAGATATAAGAACTTCAAGAGGCAGACTGAGGGCAGGGTCTACTCCCATCAATCATCAAAGTGACAAAAAGATTACGACAAAGTAACAAACAAATCGAAAGCGGATTTGACGTGTTTGCCTCTGCCAATCATCCCCCAGATCTCTTCGATAAAGGATTCTAATCAAGCGCTAGATTTTTTTCCCCTACTGAGCTTAAGGGAGTGGGCTAGGCTTTTGAAAACTTCATGGCTGGTATAAGTGAGCATTATCATCTCTAAGAAGAGGCTTGACACGCTTTCTTGAACAGGGCCTTCTTTTCTTCAAAAGAACAGCTATTCCCAGATCTATCCTGATTTTGTCAATTCCAGCACATCGATTCAAAAAGTAAAAAGGGGAAATTTATTTATTTATTTATTTATTATCTTGCAAAAAGCACACTGCTTACATTTTTCTCATCATACTTCTCAGTGGGTTTTCAAAGATATTAAAACTAAATTGCGAGTCTGATATGGTTTCTGTTTAATTGGCACGTGTAAAGAAATAGCAGGTATCATGGCGGGAGTAAAGAGTTCTCCTGCGCACACTCCCCAGAGTTCAGAGCTTTCAGGAGTCTTTGAAGTTGATCTCTTTTCGCATTGGGCCCTGTATATTAAAGCTGCTCTGATCGATTTTTTTAAGAATGCTTCAGTCTTTTTGTATCCTGATAGCCATCACTATAATAGCTACTCTGAGATGGGGAGGAAAAAAAACAGGCCGGTGATCAGCAGCTAAAATTTGAACACAACCAGCTGCGAAAATGAGTCAGGAAGAAAAAGCACAGGCTTGAAGGAGAGCAGAAGACAAGAATGCCAACAAATGAGGATTGGCTTACACTACAATACAGCTTAAGAGTTCACTGCAGCAGAACATTGAAATGTAGTGTTCAAAAAATTTTAATAAAAAATAGAAGCATCCAAGAGGATGGTTTCTGGAGAGACCAGAGTTTTAACCATCTTGAGAACTGACAGGTGTCTCATTCTGCTTAGTCGGTGTTGGTGACATTTATTATCCTCCTAAATGTTGGTCAATCTCTAAATATCAATTTATACACATTTAGAAACTTAGTAGATGATAAACACTTATATGCCAGTTTGTGTATAGCTGTGTGTCGTTTTTAACTCAATATCGTTTACAAAAGAGCAATTAGAGGTTTATCTTTTTGAGGACACCTCACATAATCCAGGACTAATAATAAATGGATAGTTTAGAAAAAAAAAAATTATTGATATGCTACTGTATGTTTTCTTTAAGAAATTGTTTAACATTTATGGTAGGAGTCAACAGTGTTTTATTTATTATATATTTTATATAATTATTGTAGATAATAATAACTATTATTATTATTAACAACAATTTTATATATAGTTGATGATAATAATAATAATAATAATAATAATCATCATCATCATATTTAAAATTCAGTCCACAGACAGATCAAAAATTTTCTCTGTACAAAATGTATTAATTTATTTATTTTTACCTATTTTTTAAAACTTTATTAACGTTACAAAAAAGGAAGTCACACTGATGAGACATTACATGTCACCCTAAAACACAAGTATAATAAGACAATATTTAATAAGTAATATTTTTATTATTTTGTCAAATTTTGACAAATTACTTTGGTATACAGTAAAAGGAATAAACAACTAATATACAGTATACTGTATGCATAACACTAATATAAGAGCAATATGCGAAATAAAAAAGTTTCAGGGTAGTAATCAATTCATACCAACTGCTTGTTTATTAATTCCCTTTAACAAAATGCCCCAGTGTCTTTCATTTCTTTCATCATTAGCGTTGGCACTGATAAGCTGGTCAGGTTGCTGCTTGAGAAATGAAACCTGCACCTTATCAGCATTTTCTTCATCGTGATGATTCTCGGTGACGGAGCGTGTGGACGTTACTGTGACGGAGCGTGTGCACGTTACTGTGACGGAGCGTGTGCACGTTACTGTGACGGAGCGTGTGCACGTTACTGTGACGGAGCGTGTGAACGTTACTGTGACGGAGCGTGTGAACGTTACTGCAGAGTGTGTGTTCCACTACTTCTACACAGTGCTGAGCTCACTCACCTTCATACTATACTGACAGACCTGACAATGTCACTCTGTGTCCAGACATAGTACAACAGTAGATAAAATAAACCTGAGTAAGCATATGTTTAAACAGGTCATTTACCTAAGAAACAAAACTATCCTATATATATAACATAGAAAAAATTTAATCGGCATGTTACCATTTATGTAGTTATCAAATTAGACAGGCCTAATTTTTAGCCACCGATTTTAAATATATTATTAATAATAATAATAACAATAATGCGTAGACATTCTTGCAACAATTTATAAAGTTTAACTGGGAAATAATGAATAATTAAATTAATTAAATAATTAAATTCAAGCATTTACTTTACTAAAACAATAAAAATGTCAGGCTTCCTTTGTCTTGTATTATATATATATATAATCTAATACTGTATATTATTATATGATTTCTTTTGTATTAAAATATTCACTGTGATAAATATGCTTAAAAATGCAATAAAGAAGGGGGTAAATACTTTGCAAATATTGCTCAAATACTGTGCGCACAATATAAACAGCAGACTAGTAAGAAATAAAGTTGCATTCACATGTTATATGGCTCATGATTAGAGGTTTAATACTGTATGTGTATATCCCCCCGCATAACCCCCCATCCCACCTTAAAAAAAGTGATTTTCATTTAAAAATAGTGATAATCAATTGAATAGTTCATCTGACAACCGATGCATTGCTCTGGAAATCCAGATCTGCCATTATATCGGTACAATATATTTGACGATAGATAGAAATAGAATAAAATGATTTCGAGTATAGTGGCTTTACCTGGTCCTCGGACGTTGACGTCCATGCAATCGTTCTCGTTCTCGCCTTGAGGGGGTGTGGGGGCGATGGAGGGGATCCGCAGGTCAGCTGCGTCCAAGTGCTGCTGAGTCCACTGCCGATGGTCCTGCTGGTCATCCAGATTTAACATCGCCGGCTCTTCAAACTAAGCCATGCACACACACACACACACACACGGATACACAAATAGCTGTGAAAATGACCTTATACCTGTATGAACTGGTTAATGAAGCAACATGTTCTAAGCCTGGAGCTACATGAAGTTCTAAGCCTGGTTATTTTCATGATTGCGTTTGCACAGCATATAGCAGACGCTCTTATCCAGAGCAACAGACGGAGATACACAAAAGATGAAAACATATCCTAATGCTAGTATAAGAATACTATAAGCCTAAAATCATGTTACATAACAGTTAATGCAATATTAAATATTGAATAGTAAATATTACATTGAGGTATTGATTCCTATAAATCTATATTAAAGCCAAAGACAAAAAATTATTAAAGTTCAAATTCCAGGATATTATGACAATTAAATTATTCAAATTGTCACAACTTCCATAACTTAAATCCTATAATAAATAAAACATTCATTTCCCTATAAGAGAGTTCAGCTTACCCTAAAGCGCTTGGTATCCGCTGGCTCTTCCTCTCCCCATTCATTCTGATTGTCATCCATTAGTGAAATATCGGAGTTCTTCAGTGGCCTAAAATGAGAAGAAAAAGTGTTGCAGTGCACGCCATCCTCAAACCCACAGCATCAGCAGTCTGTTTAGCCTCTGCACCACCAAATACATCCTACTATTTTGACAAGCCACCTTGTAAAATTACCGCAAAAAAAAACCTCCTCCTCTTTAATATAACGCACCTTGAATACAACAGGTTTTCTGCCCTGTATTTCTACAGCCAAGAAAACTGCCAAAGGAAAAAAAAAACCTCTACTCACTTCAAGCCGACGGAGTCCTCGCCGACGGGCTCTCGCCGCTTTTTCTTGCTAGGCTCGCTCGTTTTGAAGCCCTCAGGGAACCAGAGCTGGCCGTGCTCTCGTCTCCGCTTACGGGAAGCCACCATGCCCACGACCACGAAGGCCAGAAGTGCCAGTCCGGCCAGCACTACGTACACCAGGTAGCCCTCTGTCGGCGGTTCTTCATTTTCAGCTAAAAGAAGGAAAGACATGTCAGACCCAATGGACGAGCGGGGGATAGTGTGCGAAGAGGTCACACACATGTCGATGTACAAAAAAAACCTACAATCTCTGCACGCTCAATAGATGGTCAGCTAGCGACACAAACCAGATGAGCAGGTTTGTGGCATACACTTGGTAAGTGTGCGTATGCCATTCAGGAGTAATCAGAGTCTCTAACCATTTTTCATGAAAAAAAAAAAGAGCTGCTGGCAAATAGGAAGACGAAGAAGTTTAAAAAAAGAGAGAGAGAGAGAGAACACCTCCTCTCACATCTCCTCAGCTCAGGGTACCAGGAGACAACTTTACCACTTCTTCTTTAAGGGGAAAAAAGGGAGGGATTAATGAACTTCAAATTACTGCGCACGCTTTAAGCTGTAAAGACGAAGGATTTATTAGGATTTTCAAGATAACAAAGACTCCCAACTTCTAGCACACTCCCGATCAATTTTCCTCAGCTTCTTTTTTTTTCTCCTGCCCCTCTCCCTGTCTCTGCTAAAGATTTTGAAATGATAAACTCTCCTAACCTAAACCTAAGTTCATTCGTGTGTGTGTATGCGTGTGTGTTAGAGAGAGAGAAACTGTGATAGGGAAGGAGCTTGATTTGCGGCGGTTAACCATTTTGGCGCCTGGAGCAGGTAGATTTGCCCTCTGACTGCGGAATTGATTGTTTAGTTCATCAGACGTGCAATTCCATTTGCTCTGGTGTTTGAGTACAAAAAACAAAAACTTCAAAGTCATCCACATAATCCCTGCCGTGCTCAGTCTGTGCGTGAGAAGGGGGGGGGCAGATTGTTAAAGGTTGACCCTAGAGTGAGCGCTGCCGGCCTAGTCTGCGATCATTAGAGTGAGTAAGTGTCCATTAACAGGGAATTTATGGATATCAGGCACACGAAGCTCTCATGCAAACTGTATTGGCTGTGTGTGTGTGTGTGTGTGTGTGTGTGTGTGTGTGTGTGTGTGTACTAGAGCTGTAGTTAAAATGTATTTTTGCTTAATTAAACAGCAATGTAAAATATATAAGAGAAAAAAATATTAATTGTTTTTCTTTAAAAAAAAATCTACTTTTATTTTTTTTTTTAATCAAAAATCAGTCATTATTCTCAATACAAGGAATACTGTACTGTAGCTTAAAGTTGACTGAGATGAATAAAGTGCATTACAGCGCCATACATTCTTATTTTAAAGCCTTTTCTCAGATGTAAAAACTAAAAAAAAAAGTATTTCAAATGACTTTAAGTATTAAAAAAACATTGAAATAAACAATACAAAAACATTAAGGTGTGCAACTAAACTTTCAGAACTAAACGTTTTAAAATCTACATCTCAGGCATAACATAAGCCTTTACTGACAATTTCTGTCATTTTCTCTTGCTGGTTTCTTTATTTCTTGGCTCGCTGATATTTTTATCGCTCCCTTCCATTTTGTAGCCCGCACCAGAACGCTCCCTCAAATCAATACACAGCTAACTATTTGCGTCTCCGTCCGCTTTGTGGGCGACGTAAGCGCATCTTCTTCGTCGGTGTTTACTGGCGGCTTGCATCCGGAAGCTGTCAACAAATAATTGCGCATAAACATAACGCAAGCTTTTAAAATTAATTAAAAGAAGCTTCGAGCAGAAGATTTTGCCTCGATCATTTTTTGAAATCGAATTACTCAAGTTACTCTTTTCCCTAGTGTGTAAATGCACTATGTCTGTAACAGTGTGTATTGTGTAAACTAGAAACAAAACATTATTATTGTTATGATTGTTATGGGAATCATCTCTCACACCTGACAGTGTCACGGTTTTACAGTTACTGTGTGTTGGTGTTTAATACTCACTACTGACGGCCTTAATATAGGGTAGATTCAGGTTGCCACTGGATGCAAGGGCTCCCAAGAAGGCCGCGACATCAGTAGCACTCTGGAAGCACTCAGTGGACTGCTGGTAGCATTGTCGGTTATCGATCTCCAGATACACAACCGAGCTGGAGAGGAAACACAATGCGCTATGAGGTCATGACCTTTTTTCATCCTTCCCAGACAAACTTGCAAAAACGCTCACTCGCTTACCTTTTGACCTGCGCGTGGTCCTGGTCGTGGTGACCCGTGCCGTGGACATTGGACCATGAGTCAAGTGAGCGCTTGATGTGTTTCTTGAGTTCATGCGTACTGCCATAGTAAGGGTAAATCATGAGCTCTCCTTGCACGTCCATCCTGAACACCACATTGGTGTGCAGCACTCGGCTCAGCTCACGTAAGAAAGTTGATGAGTTGTTGCGTAGCTGCTCAGGTGGTAACTGTACCACTAGCACCAGATGGCCTTCTGCACGCTTCTCGGGCACATTCTCTGCGCAGTCCAATCCATCCCAGTCACACTCTGCGTTGTTACAGCCCTGATCACAGTGACCGTCCGCATAGTGGTCTTTACAGTACTGATCATACAAAGGGCTGAAAGATGGAGAGAGAGAGAGAGAGAGAGGGAGAGACATTCTAATGGTTAGATGGATGGGATCTAGACTGCATAGTGATAGTGTAGGTTAGTGATCAATCAAGATTATTCACAATTTAAAAATACACATTGATTATAAACATGCAATGTAGAAAAAACTGGTTAGAGGAAACAAATTATTAGTTTTATAGTAACTCAAATATTAACATTTAACAAAACCTCTCGAATAGGACTGGCACTGCATGCAGGAGTTGGGTAGTATAGGGTGTGGCAACCCACCAACGGCAGGGCACGAACCCGGATCCTCAGCTCCAAAAATCAACAACGTACAGCCTTAGTCACTTGAGCCACTCCCACTTCTTAAATTTTATATATTCTGGTAAAAATATCCCCCCTTGAAGGTAGCTCGAACAGACAACTTTGGTTTTAACCAAACTTCCATATTCCAAATTTGCCACTCAGAACACCTAGTGATGTTTGCTCAGTCGTTAAATGAGCCATTATCACACATAGCCGAGTAACCGCGCTGCAATTATGTGAAGCCATTACGGTTAAACTTGGTCATATGCGCAAAAAAAATGCTAATGCGATAAAATGTCTAGATTAATGCCACGCGTTAACGTGTTAATATTGACAAGCCCTAGTTTTTACACTAGGTACTTTAAAAGAGTCTGCATAGTGGATTCATTTAAAGCAATTAATTTCACACTAAAAATATATCTATAATTATTTACACCGAGCAGATGCCTGAAACTCACTTGCACTCGCCGCTGTTTGTCTGGCAGTCGAACCCATCGTAGAGGCAGCCAGCATTGTGGCACTGCTTGTCACAGTGACCGTTGTTGAAGTAGCGCCAGCACTGCAGTGAGGCCGAGCAGTTTTTCCACGGATCATGGAAGTTGAGTGAGCAGTCACCACCGTCCCACTCGCATTCATAGCTGTTGCAAGCAGCGTCGCAGAACTTGTTGCCCTTTTTAGCTGCACATTCAGCTACCGGGCAGCTGGCAACAACTTCAGGTGGTGGAGTGATGTCTCGGCCGAAGCCGCCGGAGAAATTATAGTCCAGAATATGGCATAAAAGGCCGTTGAACGTCTTCGGGCAAACACAGTGAAAGTAGGGTGCCTCCGGGAGGGTTTTGCATGTGCCTCCGTTGTAGCAGGGCTTAGAAGCACAGTGTCCATCGGATGCGTGCTGGCACTCAGGGCCACTGAAGCCTGGTGGGCACAGACACACCGGGGATTTCTGGCCTGAGATGCAAGTACCTCCGTTACGACAATGAAGGCTGCCACACGTGTAAGCATCATATTCGCAGGACGAGCCAGTGAAGCCCTGAAAAAAAAAAGAGAGAGTTGGGTTTGAGCTCAGGAAAGGAAAGGAATAAAAAAAGGAATTAAATCTTATATTCAAAAAGTCTCCATGCATAGAGGAAATTAACATTAATAAGCAATAACATGCATAACACCAGATGTATTAACTTGACTGGGTTAACAATCATGTATAAAGTGACAATTTCCCCAGTTTATGGAGACTTTTGGGACATCCTGTAGAATACAAATGCTGTTATAAAATTATATTAATGTATAATGTAAAATTATATTATGTTAATCAATTTAAATATCCATTTTGGTGCAAAAACTAATTTGCTAATAGGCAAAACTCGTAAGTGATCAATGTGTAACTTACTGGAGGACATTTACAAATGAAGCCATGGGGAGTGTTACTGGCTACAGCACAGGTCCCTCCGTTTCGGCACGGTTTTCCCTTACAGCCATCAAACACAGTGTCACAGCGCTGACCTATGATTAAACATAGATCCACTTCGATATTTACACACACGGCATCATTGAAAATTCAAATAAGTAATGCCAGAGCTCTATGATTGAAGTAATAAGAATAAAGATGATCCACATGACTGCACCTGTGTATCCAGTTCGGCACTCGCAGCGGTAATTGTTGGTGAGCTGGATGCAGCTGTGGGTGCCGCGTGGGTCACAGGGGTTAGACAAGCACTCGTTGACGTCCCCTTCACAGCGTTCTCCAACGTAGCCTGCCGGGCACTCGCAGTGGTAGCCGCCGACACGGTCCACACAGCGTCCCTTGTTAAAGCACTTGGGCTCCTGGGTCACGGGGTCAGTAAACGGCGTGCAGTCATCAATGTTGATTTCACAGTGAACTCCTGGAACATAAAGCGGAGAGTGTTAGGGACTTAGATCTGCCCTCGGATTATGTTCAAGATGTCTGTCTTGCTAAACAATCCTTGAAAATAAGATTAATGCTCATTTAGGATTTTTTTTCCTGCCTTTGTTTATGACGATGATAGAATGCAATTAAATTCGTGGTGTTTACACACTCAGGAAAAATCAATCACAGAGGAAAAGTCTTTCTAAGCTGACTACTGTGTGCTAATTAGTGGAGCGAGGGATGAACAGATTGACAGAGGAGGTAGGACCTTGGGTTCCCCTGGGACAGGAGCATTTGTAGGCATTGACGAGGTCGATGCAAATGCCCCCGTTATGGCAGGGCTGAGAAAGGCATTCGTTGATCTCGCTAGAGCAGTTTACTCCATGATATCCTGGCAAACACTGTACGAGAAAAAGGAAAAGAAAACATGTAAAGTAATACGTTCTTGTTTACCTGGCATTGTTCCACCATCTGACCAGATAAGCAGCTCCTATTCAGTGGACTAACAATGGACCTGTTTTAGGTACGTTATATATTGGTCAAAGTGTTGCATTCAAGAATTTACTGTATGTAAAAAGACTCCAGATGAAAAAGCACAAATGTTAAAACATTAAAAATGCCAGCTTTCCTTTTCACACAACATGTTATAATTTTGATATAGAGCAGCCATAGGCTAATCCTAAATCAGCAAGCTGTGAGTAAACTATGTACCAGTTCATTGTGTATTAGCTCACCTCGCAAGAATATCCTCCTAAATAATCAGTGCATGTAGCTCCATTCTGGCAAGGGTTGGGGATGCACTCGTCCACCTGCTCCTCACAGTAGCTGCCAGTGTATCCTGCCTGGCACTGGCAGTAGTGCGTGTTTCCAGCATCCAGACACTGGCCAGAGTTACGGCACAATCTGGCAACGTCCACTCCTACAGAGAGGACAGAGAGAAATGATATTTAAAAAAGCCAAGACCTAAGCAAAAAGGTTTCAGGATCGCAAACTATAGTACAGTTGCAGAAGGAACTGCATTCACAAACACCCACGCAATCCCTACCTCGCTGTTTGGCTGCCACCTCGCAGGAGACGCTGGGGACGTCACAGTAGAGACCGGTCCAGCCTGTCTGGCACTGGCAGGTGTAAGTAGTGCCACTCTGTCTGCAAGTACCCCCGTTCTTACAAGGAGATGGCTTACACCAGTTCACCAGATCCTGAATGGCGTAGGAGGGACAATTGTAAATGTTTCTTATTCCAATTGTGCACAATATTAGGTGTGTTTGCTTGACTCCAAAATCGTTTAGGAATTTTCCTGATTAAAGAAACAGATTTATAATAGTAGAGGATAGTACCTGGCAGTTGAAACCATGGTAACCATGAGGGCAGGTGCACTTGTACGTGCCGTAGCTGTCCTGGCATGTGCCGCCATTCATGCATGGTTTTGAATCGCATTCGTTGATGTCATGTTGGCAGTAGTTACCCGTGAAGCCAGCCGGGCACAGGCAGCTGAACGTATTGATGCCATCCACGCATGTGCCGCCATTGAAGCAAGAACTGCATTAAATATAACAAAGAAAAATTATACAATCTGGTTTTATAACATTTTACATTGTGTACAGTATGTGATGTCTGTCTCAGGAATGTGTGAAGACTTTCCCTATATGGCAAACGTTATACAACAGTTAGTCCCAACTGAGCAATCTGATTGGACAAGAGGCTTTCCATAAGTGGTGATGATGGACGGTAACAGCACAGGGACATTTAACTGTATGGATCACTCCACATCCTAGGGCCCATATTCACAAAGCTTCTTAACCCTAAAAGTTGCTCCTAGTGACGAAATTCTAAGAAAATTCTTCTGCTGTTCTGTCTTATTTGGTTATAATGTTTTTTTACTCCCTTCCATCTCTCTTGGATTGTTGACTACATACCATCCAAAAGTGCAACTTAAATAGACTGTCCTGCAATCATGTAAATTGGTAAAAGCTGAGCCATTTTGCTCCCATTAATCTAATATGAATTACAAGTAATAAAATCAGTATGGCAAATGAATATAAGAATGTAAATTTAGTAACTACTCAATGGAAATTGGTTGCTTCAAAAGTAGACACATTTTCAACATTTGGCTTATTTAATTAACTTTAAGATATTTAGCATATAACAGAAACTTTGCATGAAGAAGCCTGTAGTCATTATTATACAATTTCTTTATGTACGAACATTACAATTTCACTGTATATTCTATTATCATATATTCTATTTTCACAAAGAGACCATTTCAAGACCTTTACAGAGGTCAGAGGTTATTTTTTTATCAACCAATCACAGTCCTTGAATTGCTGCATCATCCCTAGCAACGGAGTCAACCACACCTACTCACTAAGATAAAGGGTTTAGTACTTTCCTTACTCAGAGTTGCTCTGAGAAGTTTCCTAAATCACTTTTAGTCTAAGACTCCCAGCTAAGAATTTTTAAGCTAAGATAGGAGCTCTCTGAGAAAATTCTTAGAAGTTCTGTGAATACGGGCCCTGAAATGGATGATGAGTAATAAAATCAGTATTGTAAATAAATGTGAGAACTTAAATATAGTAACTACTGTGTAGAAATGAGTTATTTCAAAAATAGACACATTTTCAGTATTTAGCTGTTTGAATTCCCCTTAAGATATTTAGTCTATAACAGAAACTTTGTATAAAGTAGCCTGTAGTCATGATTATACAATTTCGTTATATACAGTACAAACATTATGATTTCACTGTCTGTTCTATTATCATATATTCTATTTTCATAAAGTGCACATTTTAAGACCTTTTACCGAGGTCAGAGGTTATTTTTTATCAACCAATCACAGTCCTTGAATTGTTGCGTCATTCCTAGCAATGGGGTCAACCACACCTAAGATAAAGGTTTTGGTACTTTCCTTATTCAGAGTGGCTCTGAGAAGTTTCCTAAATCACTTTTGGTCTAGGACTCCCAGCTAGGACTTTTTAAGCTAAGATGGAAGCTCTCTGAGAGAATTCTAAGAAGCTCTGTGAATACGGGCCCTGGTGTTCTAATTGTTAATTATACTAACTATCGGTCGAATATGGAAAGTAGGTCAGTACAGTCCGCCATACTGAGGAGAGAGCAACTACATGACAAAACCCACATTCAAAACCAGTCACAAACGCATTTTAGCAAGAAATAACCTTTTGTCATTTTAAATAACATTTTGTCTACTTAATAACTGCTTCATAGTAGTTGAGAATTCAAGATCTGTGTTTTATTTACACCTACAGTAAGACGAGCTAGAAAACATCTGGCTTTCATCGGCTCCCCTCTTAATGAGAATCTAAATCCTCAGAAGGTGTTAATCTTCTTTAGCAGCAGTCCTAACACTATTGCAAATCATACGAAATTGTTTCTGATCAATACACTAGTTGCAATACTGTATACTCTTAATCTCTTCTTCCTCTTCTTGTTTTGCCCATCAGACTCCATCTAACTCTGTCTACCACATATTCCTTTGTCACTCCAACCTCCTCCCTCCTCTGCACTTGTCTTTAACTTGGCCTCCCTGACTTTGTCCTACCTGCAGTGTCCCCCTATTGTGATCATATAAAGAGAGACTGGTAAGAGAGGTGCGTTTATAGCTACTGTAAGCGAAATCGGGAAACTAATTCCACAGCTGTTACACATGTTTCACAGATGTATTAGTTCACAAATTGCTGTTTTGACCCCAGCAAAAAAACTCTAGAATGACCCTTGGTTTCCTGTAATAAATCTGCTTCGCGGATCCACCGCCTCCAGTTTACAAGCATTTTGTTTGGTCATATAAGCAGTATAAAGATCTGTACGACTGTTTGTCCATCAAAGTGGACACCTAGAAGAACATTACAAGTACAGTGGCAACTCAGTTTCCAGCACAATCTGATCATATGGCTTACCTAATCTTCTGGAAGCTCTATGTCTCTTAAAAAGCTATTGTTAAAATAAGGGGTATTCCAGAATCAGATTTAGTTTTTTTTGTACTCACCGTAAGAAAAAAATCTTTCAATCAACCGCAAATGGGCAAGACAATTGACCGTTGTAAGCAAAACAGTGAAGGCAGTGTGTGTGTAAAGGTTGTGATTTACACATCAGAACCCGACTCAATTGATCCAGAGTCAGCTTAAAAGATAAGTAAATGGAGGGTGGGTTTTACCTCTCAGTGCAGTCTTGTGTGTTGGTCTCGCAATGAATGCCGCTGAAACCGGGCAGGCAAGTGCAGGTGTAGCTGTTCACACAGTCTGTGCAGTTGGCTCCGTTTTTACATGGATTGCTCTCGCACTCGTTGATGTCCTCCTCGCATTTGGGACCGCGGAACCCTGGGAGGCAAGTGCACACGAACGCATCTATGCCGTCCTTGCAGATCCCACCGTTACTGCACGGGTCTGGGAGAAACACAGAGAGGGGTTGTATGCATCATCGAAAAAAACCTCGAAGAAAAAGCCTAAAATGAGGAGGATATACGGTAAGCTTACTGGGTTTGCAGTTGTCAATGTCGGTCTCACAGTTACGGCCAGTGTAGCCAGACTTGCAGTTGCACTTGTAGCTGCCAATAGAGTTCTGGCAGATGGCGCCATTGAGACATGGAGTTTTCACACACTCGTTGATATCAATCTCGCAGGTCTGCCCTGCAATAATGAGGAAAAGGAAATCAGCCGCAACAAACGTACTTGGACTTCCTTTAAAAGCACTGAAGTGTTCGATTATCACGGGCTCATTGCATTCTATTGTGAATAAACTTTTCTTCCATGTTTCGCTGTGTTATTCTGTGCTTACTAACCTTGCCAGCCTTCAGGGCAGATGCAAGAGAATCTTTCATAATCTTCCGACTCCTTACACACTCCAGCATTCTTACAGGGTTTGGGACTGCAAGGGGCTAGCAACGTTTCACATTTCTCACCTGTTGATCATAAAATACTATTAATTTTAACACAACGCACAAAGCTGGCTTGGTTCAAATTTACAGGCGCACGTTTGTCAGTTTGAGTTGCTGCTTTTGGCCCTGACCCCAAAAACAACATCAACAACAAAAAAAAACTCTAAAGAACGGAACTAACCCAGAGGAAGATACTCTTGCATTCTTAACAGCACTATATTTAGTTAATGACACTGGATTTGGAAAAGGCTCTTTAAAGATTCCCCCCCGAACATTAGCATTTCATCACTGGTGAGAAGAGGTGGGTGGCCTCACAACCCGTCTTCCTATCTGTTTCCAGGACACTAGCCCCCTACAGGAAGCCGACAGGCCTTTCCGTCCATTGTCTTTCCATTTGCTTTTCTGTGAGAGAGGAAGCAAGGCAAACAGGAAATGTGTCAGGCTACTGTTCCCACCCAGCCTGGACCAGGACCCGCTTGTTATTACAGCTCCTACTCAGTGTGGATTTTTCCACGGGGGGAAAAAAGTTTTTGGAAATGAACATGATTTCAGTCCAACGAATCATCCTATCTGTTTTGTCAAATAATACAGAGAAAGGAAAGAATCTGGACTCTTCTACGAGAACACTGTCATATTGTTATCAGCAACACTTGCGTAAACTCAACAGGCCAGGATGACCGAACAGGCAATCAGCTTGTGGAGAAAGGAAAAAGGAAGCGCTGTTGCTGAACCCAGCACAGAACATGACCTTGGGAGCACATTTCTTTTCTATCTCTGTATTTTGGAAGCGGAAGACTGGTGTATAAGCTACGAAAATGTCAAAGAAAAATAAAAACCCCGGTCAAGAATGTCAACTTCAAGTTGTGGAATGATAATAAACAATCGAGGCTCGTACCAGTGTAAGGCAGCACACAGTTGCATTTGTATCCGGCCACGTCGTCGATGCAAGTCCCCTGGTTTAAGCATGGGTTTGACGCACACTCGTTAATGTTTGTCTGGCAGTTTGGACCTGGGAACGAGATCATAGAACACAGATCAGTTTGACTGGGGCCATCAATAGAGCCAGCACATAATGTTAGCGAAAGCGAAGTGAACGGGACTAACCGCTGAAGCCAGCTCGGCAGGTGCACACATAACCGCTGGTCATGTCCTTACAGGTACCACCGTTCATGCAGGGATTGGACTCGCACTCGTTGTTGTTGATGTCGCAGTTGGTGCCACTCCAACCCGAATCGCAAATACAGTTGTATCTATAGACAAAAAGAGTAATATACTCTATTTTATATTGTTGAAATGTTTTGACTTGTCAATTTTAGCACCATCGGTACAATGACAAGAAGTATTTGTTCAAAAAAAGCACAATTTTAACAGAATACAGTAATATCTATCTATTACTACATGTGCTTGTTTACCAAAACGTTTGTTAAATTTTGTTAAATGTTAATATGAAACGATTTTGTAAAGCACTTTTATGTAATCTTCAGGGACAGCTATTTGCAAATTTAGCTCTAAATCCCTCGGAGAAAGAACAATTTGTGGTTTCGCATTACAAAGGAGCAGATCAAAGTAAACAAATAAGTGCCTCAGGTTCGGCCTGATTGCACACGGGTGCTATATACATTCATTCATTCATTCATCTTCTATACCGCTTAATCCTGTGTTCAGGGTCGCGGGGGACCTGGAGCCTATCCCAGGAGACTTCGGGCACTAGGCGGGGTACACCCTGGACAGGGTGCCAATCCATCGCAGGGCACACACACATACACACACTCACACACCCAATCACACACTACGGGCAATTTAGGAACGCCAATTAGCCTAACCTGCATATCTTTGGACTGTGGGAGGAAACCGGAGTACCCGGAGGAAACCCACCAAGCACGGGGAGAACATGCAAACTCTATGCACACAGAGACGGGAATCGAGCCTGGCTGGGGAATCGAACCCAGACCCTGGAGGTGCAAGGCGACAGTGCTAACCACTACACCATCGCGCCGCTGTGCTATATTCAGTAGATTACAAAACATGCATGTATAATTTTTTTGCTTCAGTACAAAAAAGTTGAATAAAGCAAAATAAAAAACTATTTGGTTAATTGTATCATTCTACACGAGTGACACTTTACGTTCCATTATGGTTTTGAGTGAATTTTAAGAGAATGGCTCACTCACTCATTGTCTACACCGCTTAATCCTGCATAGAGGGTGTGTGGGAGGAAACCAGAGTACCCGGAGGAAACCCACTAAGCACGGGAGAACAAGCTAACTCTGTGCACACAGACCCCAAGGCAGGAATCGAACCCAGTAACCGGTTACAGTGCTAACCACTAAGCCACTGTGCCGCATACTCTTCTTTCTTAGCACAGGAAAACATTTAAAGCTATGCTTAATAAATAAAACAAGGACATCATACCCATTGACTTCGTCTTTACAGTATCCATGAATGCATGGGTTACTGAGACACTCATTAAGCTGAGACTGACAGGTAAGGTCATGATAGCCTTCAATGCACTGACAGGTGAAGCTGTTAACTCCATCGATACACGTTCCTCCATTGTGACAGGGGTTGATGGCGCACTCATCTATATTGATGTTACACATTTTTCCTGTGTTGGAAAAACAAAGGCCATTAACATTAAAATAACTAACTCCAACATAATACATATATAAATACACTTTTTCTTTTCTTTTCCAGCAAACTGAATCCCTTCATTCAGTGACTGCTTTTTGTCTGGCAGCTTTTTGCTGCCGCTTGAAGCAGCGCCACCATTCAGCCGACGCGAGGCACAGCATGAAAAGGGAGGTTTCGTTTGTCGCTCTTCTTTAAAGCACCCGCCAACTTTCCCCTTTTAAAAGATCGGCTTACACAAATCTTTCACAAATCTTTTGTCCTTTAAACCCCCCCCAGATGCCTGGCAGCTCTTTCCGCAGAATGGGCGAGCAGGGGAGGTTGCGTGTCGGAGCGCCAGGCGGGGGATTGGGAGGGAGTGTAAGGGAACACCACAGCCAGAGTGTGTACTCGCTGGCCAGCTGTCCCTCCACACCCATGTTTGTGGCAAACTCACCTGGGGATGCTTTTGTCACTACTCGTTCCCCAGGACCTTTAGAGCACCATTGTCTTATCTGCATGTGTTTCCAGAGCCGACTGACCTGTGTATCCCGGCGCGCAGGCACACTCATATCCGTTGATCTTGTCGATGCACTTGCCATAGTCACATGGGTTGCTCTTACAGTCGTCCAGATTGATCTCACAATTAATACCTAAAAATCAAATTAGTGTCAAACTCCATAACAAAAACTATACTGAGACGCAGTCAGTTGTTTGGATATATTTATGTGTAAAACGTCTAAACCACATCTAAATCACAGCATGCTGCAATGGAATTCTGGATTACTTTCTCACCTGAGGTTCCTCTAGGACAAACACACAGGTAAGAATTTGCCCGGTCCTGACAGGTGCCTCCGTTCTGGCATGGCTGGCTCAGACACTCGTTGATGTTAGCTTCACAAAGTCGACCAGAGTAGCCCAGGTGGCACTGGCAGGTAAAACTGGCCAGACCATCATTACAGATGCCGTAGTGACATGGATTGGAGAGACATTCATCAATATCAGCCTCACAGTGCTGTCCTGTGTAACCTGGACCATGGGGGACATAAGCAAATGGTGTCAACTCCATATTAATGGCAATGGTTTTGGAATAAGATCCAACAAGAACATAAGGATGTAGTGGTCATGTGTCCACATACTTTTGGTCATATTTGTAAACAACCAGTATGAGATGATACAAAGATTAAAAAAAGGGGTAACACCGTATAGTCATGGTCAGACTAGACGTCAGATGTTTGACAGCTTGTTATTTTGCAATAAGCGTGAGAAAGGAAAAAATAATTAACTGAATGTAAGACTGTGAGTTGCAACACATTTTGTATCTTAGTGTTATATTTACGCTATATTTAACTTACACTATTTTACTATTTTTTTGAAACCTTTAATTTATTAATTGCATTAATGAAAAGTTATTGCCAGAATAATGTAGCTCATAAAAAGGTAAATTAAAATTATTTTAATTTAATAACAAATTTAAGACCAAATTAACAATGATGTCATAACAAATTAGGAAAATACCCATTTTACAGCCTTAAATTTTCAGGACATAATTTAAGGCAAATAAAAAATTTTAAGGATACACCGTGACCCTATAATAAAAATCTTAATATAAATATACAGTATGGCTAATGAACTTAATATATGATTAAGTTGATTATTTCATTAATAAAAAATAATAGGGTCCTGCAAAAAACACAGACATCATCAGCATTTTGTAATTAAGGCACAAAAACGCTTAACAACTTGTCATACCCTCAGTGCATTGGCAGGTGTACATATTGGGCCCATCGATACACTTGGCGCCATTTTTGCAGGGCGTGCTGGCACACTCATCGATGTCAACCTGGCATTGGTTTCCAGAATATCCTGAGAAGAAAAGCAGATTGTCGGAGGAGTGAGAAGAGGGGTGAGGGGGATAAAGAGGTTCAGAACGCCTTTAGGATGATCTCTTCGGACCACACTTGCTTCATTCCATCACACTCATCTACCCAATCCCCAGCTAGGCTTCATTAACATGTCCCGCATTGCTTAATGTTTTTTCTTTCTGTCCCTGATCCCCCCTTTTTCAAACTTCTTTTTCAATAAATCGTCATAGGGAGGAGGAGAGGAGGCTGTTATAAAAAAGAAAGGAGTAAAAAAAAAAAAAAAACTTCCAAGGCCTCCTGACCAAGGGCACCAAACAAAAGAGAACAGTCTATTCAATGAAATGCAAAGCTGCACTGGTTGCTTCCTTTGTCCTGAAGAACTTCTACATCACAATGTGTATTCTCTAGTCCTGCCTTGGCCCCTTCTGCACCACCAAAAAGATCTCTGCCACCTAGAACCTTTCACTATTCAGTTGGCTCATCATTCAAGATCAATCAGCAAGCAAAACATACGGTTCGGGTACAAGTTTTTGTTTTGGAAGTTGTATTTAAGTTACTTGAATAATGTAATTGTTGAAATTAAAAACAGCCATCTGCTGTAGTGTAAATAGCACCAGTGCTCATCCCAGTGGAAATTCCTTTGTCGTAGTGTTCCAGCGCTACCTAACCATCCAACAGGGATTTCCTCCAGGCCTCTAAAATGGCACATTTCAAAAAGCTCTATTGTGGTTACCATGGTCTCGCTATGTATGCCATTCAAAAGCAACCCTGCCCTGCATTCTGAACAGTGCTCTCATTTGCATCTGAAGACACACTAGAGTGGCCCAGACTCTGTTCCCCAGCTTACCGTACCTCGCAACGTCCAATCACTTTGCGCGGGACATCGCTCAAGGTCCCCTCAGGCCTCTCATTCCCTCATCACAGAATGTAGCTTGATTACCCCGTATTTATGCATGAATTCCTCTGTATGACAAATGCATTCCACCCTACAGAAAGACTTAAAAGAAGCCTTTTTTTTCTGTACAGTGATCCTCTGATCTGCTTTTATGGCATGTCTGTTACTTTATAACCGAAATTACTTCCACTTCATTTGGGATGAATGAACGAAATAAATCTTTTGGAGGGAAAGCAGAGGGATATTTACAGCAACGCATGACTGAACCTTGTACCTGATTTTTTGATCTAACTAGACTACATCCACAAAGTGCTATTCGATTAACAGACTTTCACATGAACTTACTCACATTGTTAACCTAGAAATATTTGATGAAGCTACATTGTAAAAGAAAAAAAAAATCTTCTAAGGGCAAGACCGCAAACTTGGTAGAAATAGATAACTTTTCAGAATCCTTCGATATGGATTTTTTTTTTTAGCAATTTGCCTGGAGCTAGCTAAGCCAGCCTGAGGGCAGGATTAGGCTTCTCTTCTCTGTGCTGTCCAGGGGTTGAATGGCCCCCTCGTGCTTACCTCTCGGGCACTCGCACTGGTAGTTGTTGATCTTGTCGATGCACTTCCCATTGTTGAGACAGGGCATGCTAGCACACTCGTCTGTATTGATCTCGCAATAGACTCCCTCGTATCCTGTCAATTAGCACAGAGAGATGTTTTTCAGTTTTATCCAGGGAATTCAACTTGGCTTTGTGATATGGTCAGATTATTTTCTCTCTTGAATGTACAAAAAAAACAGAGGACTGACCCCAAACTCATTATTACAATGTGCGACCTTATAATGCACTGACATCAGTAGACATACTGTACAGTATCCTGAACTTCTACATGGGAATCAAACTTGTCACTGGTTATACAGTATATAATGAGTGGTTCTATACCTGCCATGCAGATGCATTTGAAGCCTCCGATTTGGTCTAGACAGGTAGCATCATTTTGGCATGGGCTGGACATGCACTCGTTAACGTCGAGTTCACAGCGGGCTCCCACATAACCCTGAAGACACTCACACTGGAAGGAGCCTTTGGTGTTCAAACACTTCCCATCATGCTCACATGGGTTTGAACCTGTAGAACAACAACAAAAAGACTATGTTACACGTCCTGTTACAGAAGAATCTAAATACTGTATCTATCAAAACAAAATGTATTATTGATATCTTTGAAGGACTAGGGACCATTCATACCAGCTTAAAAGTTCATGGATGTCTATGAAAAGTTCATGTTATCTCTAAAAAGTGGTAAAAGTGATTACCAAAAGTGCACTCGTCGACATCCTCTTCACAAGCTAAGCCAAAGTAGCCTGTAGGACAGGTACAGATCGCCTTCCCATTGACCGGGTTGGTGTCACAGTTTGAGTCTTTCTGACAGGGGTTACTAATGCAAGCATCATCCAAGTGACACAGCAAACCTGAATTACATTGAAATTAGATAGTTAGGAACAGTGGTATATACCTAATTATATACAAATGTTATATATACTGTATATAATGTTGTAATATATATTCTTTTGGTTACACCATATTCTACAAATGATCTCAAAGTGAAAATAGACTACAAGTCTAAAAATACCAACCTGTGCGCCCAGGTGGGCATTCACAGAAAAAGGACGCTACACGATCATGGCAAGTTGATCCTTTGTGGCAGGCGGCATCAACACAATCATCGATATTCTTGCTGCAGTCATCACCTGACCAGCCATTGACACACACGCAGTTGTATCCGCCCT
The DNA here is from genome assembly GCA_030522415.1 of Channallabes apus. NCBI lineage: Eukaryota > Metazoa > Chordata > Actinopteri > Siluriformes > Clariidae > Channallabes > Channallabes apus. Next base: position 20,652,202 of record CM060122.1, read on the forward strand.
GAGTGTTTAGGCAAGTGCCACCATTCTGACAGGAGTTGGGCATCAGGTCACACTCATTGACATCTTCGGTACAAAACTGACCTACCAGGGAGCACAAGACCCAGAAATCCGATGATACACACGCAAAAAGGAATCCGACCAGTGTTAGAAATCTAAGGCCAATTGCTACAGTAAGTGTGGCGCTTAAAAAAAATAGATGATAACAAAGGTGTAAAATTCGTACCTGTCCATTCCGGTTTGCACTGGCAGTTATAGGTGTTCACCCCATCAACACAGGTTCCTCCATTAAGACAACGATGGTCTGGACAGTCATCAATGTTCTCCTCACAGTTCTGACCGCTGAAACCTGTGAAGATGAATGTTGCATATTTACTCAACATGCTTGAGCTTTTTTTTTTTTAGAGTATGTTGATTCAAGTAGTGTAAGGAAAAATCTTTTTATCCTAATTAATTTTTAAATGGAACAGAAGATGGAATATTTATAACGAAGTTCAAATAACAGTTAGTCCTTACAAAGGGAAACAGCATTTGTGAAAACCACTGTTACATACTGAAATTGTGGTTAATGGTCTTGTGGTCGACCGTTTTCTTTTTTTCTTGGAAGAATGGCAATGCCAGGTATCAAGTCAGAGACATCAGTGACAGCAGAGTCAACCGACAATAACCACAGTTTCCTTTGACTTAACAGCAGTTATGAAACATTCCACTTTTACTGTCCTTTGTATCCTCATAGTAGGGTTGTGTTAGAAAATGTCAGAATTTACTATTTATTGTAGAGATTCTGGTTATTGTAGGGACACTGGTCATTAGTGTGTTAATTTCTCCTTGCATTATGCTAAGCCCATTTCGAATTACATTTACACCTGGACATTTTTGCCATCTTTGTGAGACATGTTCACCCATGTAGTAGGGCAACTGATAAGGATAACAGCCAATGACAGAACTTCCCCTTAGGAAGATATAAGGTATATAAGATGACAGAGCTGAGGGGAAGAGATAAGCTTATAAGCTATGCTAATAAGCACTTTTTGTACAATTTGTTTTAACATAAAATAATTACATGAAGAAAAAAAAAACATGCTTTCTGATTTTACTATCCACTGGAATTTATTACTCTGTATTGTTTGGCCAGGTTGAGGGAAACCGCACAAGTTTCTGACTATGTGTGTAAGACCTATGTTTCCATGTTCTCCTAATCCAGAGGCAAAACCATGAGGATATTGACCTTCAGACACTTCCTCACGATAAGCACTAATGCTTTCCTGCTGACCAGTTCACATACAAACAGGGTGGGCTTACATCACACTGACAAGAGGACATGTTGGGAGAGTTTGCCTAGCCGAAGTCCCACATTACTGACACTACAAAGTGATCACATAGGTCAGTTAGCTCTTATAAATCTCTAGCATCAGTTAGACAGTGACATCAGACTACTATGATCACACCTATTACAAAGTAACCAATAAAAGCTAACACTGTCAATGGACAGTCTGCTTCTCTGACTGGAAATTACCAAGACCTAAATGAGATCAGGCTTTCCTACTGTACCTGGAAGACAGGAACACTCGTAGTTTGTATGTCCAAGCTGGACGCAGGTCCCGCCATGATGGCACGGTGATGGGTTGCAAGGCTGGTACAGAGTTTCACAGTGTTTCCCCGTGTACTTGGCGGGGCAGTTGCAGCGATAGGTACCCACTTCGTTCACGCATATTCCACCGTTCTTGCAGGGAGACGGGATCTGAGCACACTCATTAACATCTTGTTTGCAAGTCTCGCCTGTGAAGAAGGGCGTGCAGGCGCAGATGTAATGAGAATCAAATAGTCGGCACTGGCCTCCGTTGGCACAAGGGTTCGAGGCACATGGGTCAGCCTGCTGGCAGTTTTTTCCTATAAAAATGAAACAGTACTCAATCAGTGGTCATGGACATTGGGGCTTTACTGTGGAGAAAAAAAAACTGTCATTAGGAATATAACATTTTCTTACCAGTCCAGCCTGGAGGACATTTGCACATGAATGTGTGGAGACTGGTCAGCTCACACGTCCCTCCATTTCCACACGGAGAGCTTCGGCATACGTTGTCCGTAGGAGTGAGGCACCGCGAGTCCATGTAGGCCAGCGGACAGCGACAGACATAGTCCACTTTGTTGTCACGGATATTTGATGAGCAAATGCCTCCATTGAAGCAAGGATTTGGCAGGCAAGGATTGGAAAACTGACAAGCCAGGCCCAGATATTTATCAGGACACCTTAAAAAACAGACCATAAAGACTACTAAATGCTTGGTTGATAAATTGTATAAGATTTAAACATAGATAATGGATGACATGAACATTTTTATCATGATTTAAAAGGGGTACTTGGCAACTGATCATAACCAACTGTTAATCCAAGTATCGTAACATGGTAATTCGAAAGCAGCCACAAAAAGGGAAAGAAAATTATGACATGACCACTGAGGTTAAAACCAAAATGATAGACGGGCATTGAGGTTGCAATTTCCCACATCCACATCCACACACACACACACACACACACTAAAACATGTCTGACAACCAGTTAAATAATATGTGTTCATCACATAAAGGCAATTTATAGCAGTTACAAAGCCTTGAAATAATAAAAATAACATTGCCGCACAGTTGAAACATAAACCGTAAGACACTTGTTTGCATTCACACATTTGATATGTAAGCTGCATCCCATCAATTGCCGCTCAAATGTTTTGGCATTCTGGACCAGAAACCTTCATAGTTATTTCTCAAACAATGTACTAATCTGAATCTATAATTTATAAAGCTGGGATGACAAAGAAACGACTACAAAAATCTTTTCAACATAAAAACAAAAAAAGCCATTTTTAATATTATGGGATTCCACTCTTCTCATTGTAAATGCTGACTTGTCTTACTAATCCTGTTTGAACTGGTGCATGAAAAGCACCAATCATCATCTCTTAGTAGGAAATTTCTGCATGCTTCAGCTTTTTTTTCTACCATCCATTCACTCAAAGGACAAGGCAGAGCCTATACCAGAGTCTTTGAACCCTGGGCTAACATTATCAGGACTTCAAAGCCCCCTTCCACCTCCTCAATAGTGTGTATTCTTCTACAGTAGGAGCTCATCCCAGTATCAATCAAGAGCTGCAGGCATAATGGGAACGAACAGCAAACACTGTTAAAAAAAAAGAAAAACAAAAAAGGTCCAAACAGACTTCATAGCAGCGGCTGACTTGGGCATACGTATTCGCATTCGCTTTCCTGGGGGACACAAAGAGGGTGCTTTTTCTTTTTATACCAATGTTGACACAACTTTTCTCTAACATTGAAACCACACCACTGGTGAAAAGCTAAGCACTGTCTTTGGAGCCTGGGGGCAGGTCATACAAATTCCCAATGGTTTGGTCTCAGACTATAACAAGGCCTCTAGCCTGGAGGGAGAGGTAGTGTTTTTACTGTTTCTCGACCAGCATTTTAAAGGTCAATAAGTTTATCAGAAGCACAGGGGTCAAAAAACAAGTATGGCCGAGCCATTAAGAGCACAGTGAGAACTACACCTCATCTGCTTCTGCTTCCCTTCCTGTCGCTTCCTCACGTTCAGTTTCCTCACGATACAAAGCGGCTACAAAACATAGATATACCTTGGATACTAATGCTTGGATACCTGGATATTAATGGCACTTAATAACATAAGTAGCCAATATGTCTCACTGTTTCTTTGTTTCCTACTAAACAGAGGTCTAGGAGTTCAAATCGCATTTCCACTAGGGTGGCAACTGATAATTCTTAATCAAGGCCCTTAAGTTGTCAATCATAGATTGGATGTTGATCTATGGTCAGAATCCTGCATGGTAGAGTATGCTAAGGCCTCCTGAAGCTGCCTTCGGGAGCAGGTGCGCATGTTAATGAGAGCACGCACGACAGCTGCTAGTCCTAGTACACTCCCCCACTCTCCACTTCCCTCCTGGAATATGGCGGCTGAGGCTGAAAGTCCCTGAATAGTGTCCCTGCTGAAAGGCTCCATGAGAAGAGCCATTGTTCCTGCCGCCATTCAAGAGTCAGGCTGAACACGGTTCGGTCGCCTGCATCCCCTCTGAGTGAGCCTTCAGCTATCAAACCTCTTCTTTCCCTCCTCTGCCTGCATTCTCTCTCTCTTTCACTCAATTCCAGATCCTGGGCTTGCACTCCTTCCCGCCAATTTGCTGTCACCAGTCATGGTGAGGGTGTGTGCCCCATAAAGTTCTTCCATATTTGCTTTTCATGTCATCTGCAGCCTCCCTAAAATTTCCTGTTCTCATCACCACTTTGATTATTTGGATAGTGAATATCTTTTTCTCTCGTTTTTTTTTTTTAAGTTATAAATAAAAATAATGGAGAAACATTAGTCAGCGACTTAAATCCTTCCCAACCAAGTCAACTTGGATGGTAGGTTTATACATCAAGTATATATCTTGGATGGCATTAATCTTCCAACATCCTAGTTTTCAAATTTTGCTCCTTTTCGAAAGCTTTACAAAACAAGAATCTCTGTTCCACATAACAAACACCCACATTTCTGAAATAAATTATATAAAGGCTGGTTTAAGTTTTTTTTTTTGCAGACAGTCAAAGGGAGGAGCCTGGTGAGCGAGGAATGTAACCGTTTACACTAAAAATTCACCCCATCCTGCGTCCCCATCCCTGACAGCACATCTCAGTGGAGACTGCTGGCAGCCGCACTTCACAGAGCCCAGTGAAAAATCACATCAGCTTTGAAAAATCCACCGGTGCCTGCCCAGCCTGGCAAACATTTCCACGCCTCATGGGAATTTACAAAAGGCAAAATACATAAAGCACACGGTCAGCCCCTCATGGAATCCGTTAATATACCGCACATAAATGGAAGTACACGTGAGTCAACTAGAAAATGTTGGCAGTTTGCTCTTTAACTTGGCAAAACCTTGACAAATAAGTTGTCAGCACAAGATCTGTCTTTGAGACACACTGAAGCAGACTGAAGCAGAGGAGAATATGGTTCAGGTTAGAGACCAAAGGCATTCAAACTGTATCCTAACAGGTCATTTGACTTTCATCGTAATGGAAAATAACTGTGGTTGGACACAAATCATACACAAGGTTTTCATAATAACAAAACAAACTTATCAAATCAGACATGTTGTAAACAGCTATGATTTATGTGGTACTGTTTGGCCAGACATTGACCCTACTAATGTTATTCAATCTTACTACGCACTAAATAGAAATCTTTGTCCTCTGGGCTGTGATGGGATTCCTTTTCTGTGTGACCACCCGTAGCCCGTGACAACAGGTCTTCGCCAGTGCTGCAATGTGCGGTCAGGCTAGAGCAGATGTTTTGCTGACACCTGACCTCTTAACCAGATAAGATACAGGGGGGTTTCCTTCCCCCATGGCCCAATATGCCATCTGCCATCATGAGGTCGTACAGTGGAGGAGTCTCTGTCTCAGAGTTAAACTCTAACTCGGATTTCCTTTCATGGCTGAACTCCTCCTTTCGAAAAAAGGGAGGAAATCTGTGTGAGACGCTTAATGAAACTGCTCAAAGTTTGGTCAGTTTCTTCATCGGTGCTGATAAACACTGTAAAACGGAATATGTGTTGTTGGTTACAGTATGGTGGTGCCATTATCACTGGGCTGGGATTCTCATGCCTTAAAGCAAAACTAGAACAGCACTTTTAGCTTGACATCTAGCCCTTTTTAAGCCATCATTTCCTGCAGTTGGGTGTCTAAACTCCTTCCTTGTCTGATCTTTAGAAAACGATGGCCTTGGGCTACCTTGCCTTGCTCTGTAATCACTACGCGATGCCTGATGCCCCATCTGTTGGTGTTCATTAGAGACATGCTTGTTTATCCCTATTAATGTTCGACCCCATGGGAAAGGCCAACAAATCCAGTAACAAAACAAGAAGCAAGCATTAGAAACTCTATACTGACCTAATAAGTGCCGCTCCTGGTGCTTGTGCAAGTCTGTGAACTTCATTACTGTTTTCACATGTCCTTCACAAACTTCTTGGACGTATACTTAGACTGGACGTTTAGCAAGAAGACTTTATCTCCAAAATGCAGCATTTTGTTTTCACACAGCTTCACAGCATTTGGAAACAGTGTGTGGTATTTCTTGAGGCAGCTGTTGCTGCTACAGCTGAATGGCTTAAACCACAGACAGTAGATATGTATTGTGTGGTACCTACTGTAGCAGTATGAATACCTTGATAGTGATCACTTGTAATGCAATGTTCCTCAGACAGATGGCTCAGGTCAAAAGCACCAAATAAAAAACAACAGGCCTGATTTTTTTTCTTTTTTCTTTTTTGCTTGCCCAGCTGTGCATACAAAAACTGATCCACTACATTTGGCTCGTTGTGAATGTGCGATCAAATGTTCCACAGAAAACAATGCAAGCGTGAATATTTGTATCAAGACAAATATTCCTAAGCAGATACACAGAACTTTCTGGTGCAGAAATTTACGTATAACAGTTAAAACGTGTTAACCGATTCTGACACTAGTGTCTCGTATAAGATGTTAGCTTTCTCTGGTGACATGCTAAAAGGCTCGAGCTTCTAGTCGTCCCTGGCTCTGGAAGTGCATTTCCTGTATTTGAATGCAGAAGGGAGCACAGAGGAACTCATCCTTGACTCTGTAAACAAAGCTCACATTGAAGCATCTGAGCAAAGACAAGAGGTCGCTTTCATACAGTACTTATCATAGATGGCCATGGACCAAAATAGTGTCTGCTTTGATTGCTTACCCACACATGCCAATACTTGAAAAGTCACCTTTGTTTAACTACATTAAAACAAAGATACCTGCAATTTAAAAACATGCAGACATGCATTTTTACATCTGCTTTACACGCTTGCCCTTAAAAGTGTGTGCAGGTCAAAATAAATCAAGCTCGGTGTCAGAGACTCATGACTGTTTGTTCACAGGTCATACATGGACTTCTGTGTAACTGCTTAGGAAATGTCAAATACTATAACATGATTCTCAATTGTTTAATCCTTCCGAATAAAGCATGAGCTTAATTATTTGCTCATCTTCATTTATTCAGTGTCAGAAACGGATTTACCTGGGCGGGGTTGTGGTCGAGCAGGAGTCTACTGTAGTCCTTGGGAAAAGGTGCGGAGAAAAAAACCCAACAAAGAACAGAGAGGAAACTAGGCATGTGAAATCATGTACGACATGCAACTGTCCTACTGTATCATGCCTCTCATACGGTTGCTGATGATGATAGCAATGCCTGTGGCTTTGAAGAGGAAAAGAAGGCAGCATGGCAAAACATAAGTAGTGTGTACACCTCACATGATTGATTACGAGCTGGCTGTAAATGCAGCTGCTGACTGCTAGTTTCACGTTTAGTGAGTAAACCTCCACATCTTTATCTGTTTAGCAAGCATGGACAACAGAAGTTAATTTGCATCAGAGAAAAATGATTTGTTGCACTACTCCAAAGTCAGACAGCAGGTTATTAGGGTTTTGTATAGTATACCAAAGCATATAATATGACGAGATGCCACACAATTTACATTTGTTGATCTTGACATTTAGCTCATCCATCATCATAGTTTGAATGAAGCATAGACGAAACCCACACAGACACAGAGAGCTTGCGAAGCTCTGCTTGTACAGAAATGTGAACCCAGAAAGTTGACAAACTGCTCAACAACTGTAACACGGATCTTCTCAACAGAGCAAAGCATAACTACAGTATATAGGCTTAAAATGATTAGTGGTGAAAGTGTTTGCTTTCTTGTTGGAAGATGGAAGACTATGGTCTTGTCAATTTCAGGAATATTAGGCAATCTTAGGCATTTGTGAGCTTGTATACAGTGGTGTGAAAAACTATTTGCCCCTCTCCTGATTTCTTATTCTTTTGCATGTTTGTCACACAAAATGTTTCTGATCATCAAACACATTTAACTATTAGTCAAAGATAACACAAGTAAACACAAAATGCAGTTTTTAAATGAGGGGTTTTATTATTTAGGGAGAAAAGAAATCCAAACCTACATGGCCCTGTGTGAAAAAGTAATTGCCCCCTGAACCTAATAACTGGTTGGGCCACCCTTAGCAGCAATAACTGCAATCAAGCGTTTACGATAACTTGCAACGAGTCTTTTACAGCGCTCTGGAGGAATTTTGACCCACTCATCTTTTCAGAATTGTTGTAATTCAGCTTTATTTGAGGGTTTTCTAGCATGAAGCGCCTTTTTAAGGTCATGCCACAACATCTCAATAGGATTCAGGTCAGGACTTTGACTAGGCCACTCCAAAGTCTTCATTTTGTTTTTCTTCAGCCATTCAGAGGTGAATTTGCTGGTGTGTTTTGGGTCATTGTCCTGCTGCAGCACCCAAGATCGCTTCAGCTTGAGTTGACGAACAGATGGCCGGACATTCTCCTTCAGGATTTTTGGTAGACAGTAGAATTCATGGTTCCATCTATCACAGCAAGCCTTCCAGGTCCTGAAGCAGCAAAACAACCACAGACCATCACACTACCACCACCATATTTTACTGTTGGTATGATGTTCTTTTTCTGAAATGCTGTGTTACTTTTACGCCAGATGTAATGGGACACGTACCTTCCAAAAAGTTCAACTTTTGTCTCGTCGGTCCACAAGGTATTTTCCCAAAAGTCTTGGCAATCATTGAGATGTTTTTTAGTCAAATTGAGACGAGCCTTAATGTTCTTTTTGCTTAAAAGTGGTTTGCGCCTTGGAAATCTGCCATGCAGGCTGTTTTTGCCCAGTCTCTTTCTTATGGTGGAGTCGTGAACACTGACCTTAATTGAGGCAAGTGAGGCCTGCAGTTCTTTAGATGTTGTCCTGGGGTCTTTTGTGGCCTCTCGGATGAGTTGTCTCTGCGCTCTTGGGGTAATTTTGGTCGGCCGGCCACTCCTGGGAAGGTTCACCACTGTTCCATGCTTTTGCCATTTGTGGATAATGGCTCTCACTGTGGTTCGCTGGAGTCCCAAAGCTTTAGAAATGGCTTTATAACCTTTACCAGACTGATAGATCTCAATTACTTTTGTTCTCATTTGTTCCTGAATTTCTTTGGATCTTGGCATGATATCTAGCTTTTGAGGTGCTTTTGGTCTACTTCTCTGTGTCAGGTAGCTCCTATTTAAGTGATTTCTTGATTGAAACAGGTGTGGCAGTAATCAGGCCTGTGGTGGTGACTACAGAAATTAAACTCAGGTGTGATAAACCACAGTTAAGTTATTTTTTAACAAGGGGGGCAATCACTTTTTCACACAGGGCCATGTAGATTTGGAGTTTTTTTTCTCCCTTAATAACGTAAACCTTCATTTAAAAACTGCATTTTGTGTTCAATTATGTTATCTTTGACTAATAGTTAACGGTTTTTGATGAGCAGAAACATTTAAGTGTGACAAACATGCAAAAGAATAAGAAATCAGGAAGGGGGCAAATAGTTTTTCACACCACTGTATGTGGAAGAGGGCAGATGTCCAGTGGGGGAAACATGAGCAGCAGTTAAAATAAAGTAAGCTGACTGACTGGCTTTACATTTCTCACAGAAAACATACAGTAGGTTAGCCCTCATCATTCCCAGTTGGGTAACTGGGGATTAGGAATAAAACATTTTTATGAAGTAGGAACTATACTTTGTAGGAACTATAAAAATAAAGAAATTGTTTAACCCTGGATTCCACGATGGGAATCGTCTGGGTTTCAGTTCAAAAAGCTTTTTTTTACATTCAGTTGGATTTTATTTGTACAAAAAAAGCTCTGACAAGTAAAGTTCTTTAAGCATGTGTTGTTTTATGAAAAATGTATAATCAAAATTATTTAAAAATAATTTTTTTACTACATACTGTACATATAACTGAATTTTCAATAAAAGTTACAAAAATGTTCTTTGTATTCGTTCAATAATAGTTGTTCAAATAAATATGGAAAATCAGAATATTCTAAAATGTACCTGTAAACAGTCTAAAAAAAATTCAAGTCAAATTTCTAAGTAAATTGCAATTTGTCGATCTCTAGTTAATACTGATTATTATGAAATGACTTAAAATGCTACTTTAAAGGCAAGGTCCAAGCTTACTGTATTTTTTTAGGTTTGTGGTTGTAATGACTGAATGATGTGGCAACAATACATAAATGTTGCCAGAGAGTAACTCGGCTGTTATGAACCTTTAATATCTGTTTTCAAATGTTGGAATTTTTCAATGTGTGAGTTTTTGCAGCCATTTTGAACTCTATAGCTATATAACACCAATAATAGTGTTATTCATTCATCTTCTATACCGCTTATCCTGTACAGGGTTCCGGGGGGCCTGGAACCTATCCCAGGAGACTTTGGCATGAGGCGGGATTACACCATGAACAATCTATCGCAGGGCGCACACACAAACACACACAGCCGGCAATTTGGGAATGCCAATTAACCTACTGTAATCTGCCAGTTTTTTGGAGGTAACCCACCAAGCAGGGGGAGAACATGCAAACTTGAAGCACTACTCAACCCCTATGCCCCCCCCCCCTGTGCCCCCATAGTAATGTTATAATTAAATAAAAGTTTTGAAAATGTTTAGTAATTAATGGTGAAATCTTAAATCAAATATGTTGTGGAGAATTAAATGTCATAATAAATGTCATTAATGTTAATAAATGTAAATGTAAAAAAAAATCTGTGCCTGGTTTATATTTTTGCCCTACTGTATGTCATGAAATATATTTTTTAAAGCATTGAGTAAAATATGATCGGATCCCACCATTGTAACATAACTATTCGTTCTTAATCAGGGTTCACAGAACTATTATTGGGGTTATCAATAGAGATTCAGAACTGAAATCTGCAGTGGATTCACCAGCATTCTAAACAATTTAACCTTCAGCTAGTATTTGCAGCTGGATCTTCATCCTTCTGAGCAAAGCTCATACTGTAGCTCTGTAGAGCAGAAGTCTGTTAGCTTTTTGAGGTGTCCAGTGCTTGCCAAGTTGAGGTTCTTCTACTCCTCTACATCCACTTGAAACCCCCATTTCTTTCATCTCCTCGTCAGATACTGAGCTTGTATGAATCAACCATTTCTCCCTTGTCCACTGTTCTTGTAGCTGCTTTCCATCGCTCTCAGCAAGGCAGATGTTTGGCTTTGTCCAGGCTTTCTGAGATAGTACTGCCTCTCTGAGCACCAGCTGCTGAGCACTAGACTTGTACCCTTGGCATTTCTGGCACAGTTTGTAAAGCATGAGCCGCAGATCTCTACACTGTTGTATAATGCTGGCTCAAAGACACCTCAACCTGACAAAACAGTTGGGCTTGCTAAAGAAAAGAAACTGTTACCAAAGATGCAGCTGTAGGACCACAGTTAGTTTCAGAAACCTGTTTTTGTGTTGAAAATGCGGCAAAAATGCTGCTCATGGTTTGCATGACCAAAATAGCCATTAGCAAACCTCATTCCTGTACTGTTTTCCTGGCTATTCATGAATGTGTAAATAGCTATAATGACCCCTTTAAGCAAGTGTCAGAACAATTTGTCACACGCATCATACTGGCTCTCGGGAGAGAAATGAGGAAAATCACATGTTTAGGAATGGTATGAACTTTCCAAACATTTAAATATGGCTAGTTTTATAAATCAAGCCTGCCATCAACCTGTCAAAGCAAAAGCCTCACATTTACATAATAATAACTCATCGCTTTTATTTCTGAAAGACTAACATTTTTTGGTTAAATTTCAACAAATATTCAATTGCCACACGCTAAAGCTAAACAACACGCTATGAGTATAAAGAGTGTCCCCAAGCTTTTTAAGGGCATGCACAATGGAGTCATCTGATAGCAGCATGGGGTGGTCAAAACTGACCTGTCAACCTGCTGCATGCGAGGGCTGGACAGACACGTTGCAGGCCCAGTGGCCTGTCCACTCTCAGCTGTCAAATAATACACAAAAGGCAGCAGACATGGTTACCAAGCATCTCAGGGCGGGAGGATCAGCCCTCATCCTATCTCCATGCTTAATTAGAGGAGTCTGAGGGTATCCGGCCACAATGGTCGCTTTGTGGCTCGACTGCGGCAGGGAGGCTGCCAGACAGAATTAAGACGTGGCCCCATGCCAGCATGGCCCCGTGAGAGAAAGGCCCTCTAAAGGAGGCCACAAACATTGCCGCAGTCCCTATTTCAAACCAGTTACGCTGATAACTTGCTGATAACAAGAAAGAAGACACTACTGAACTCAGCCAAACTCCTTGAAACTCAAGCCCACATTCGTATCTCAAGTGTGCAGAGAAAAACAATCAAAATTAACCCCAGTAAGAAATCATCTCACAGCCAACAGCGATTTCATAACAGCATTTTTTTTGCCCCCATTCTAATCAGGAGAGTGAAGGTATGTGCTTTAGGGCGGTTTGCTTTTTATACTCGTCCACTCAATTGTTGCCAATTATGAAAACATCCAGTCCAATTACACTCTACTGCCATCTGTCCCTCTAATATAAATCAAAGAATAGCCATTCAAAACTGGACAAAACACCCAAGCGGGGACAGGGCCGCATGGGGGGGGGCTATAGGCATTCTGGGAAGCCTGACACAGATTAGTCACACAGAATTAATCTAGATGGCAGAACAATGGATGCTGAGTTTCTGGCAAACTCCAGCTGTCGTTTCATAAAAGAAAAGAGAAACAAGATTTGGGGCTTAGAACGTCTCTGAGACTTCTGTTAGAGAAGAGGCACAAACAGCAAGACAAGAGAAAGCCAAATTCCCCTCCCTTCATCAACATCATCACCATCATCCCGTTCATTGGCTAGTGTAGGCCATGTTTTCCCTTTGGGAACGTGTGTAAGCATTACAAAAACAGGTAGGGCCTTGGTTAAATAAGTGGTACTGTACTTAGGCATGTCACCAGACACTTTTTTTTCTAACTGCCAGGGTACGCTCTCAGAAAAAAAGGAACCAAATTGTACCATATCTTCTTGCCTTTGTGACTTTTTTATACTTTTATTATAAATCATTGACCAATGAAGATGTTTGTTTTGTACCTAAAAAATTTCACCTTATGAAAAAAAAAAATTCATGCCTTTAATCATTAACTCTAATCATTTTGAAGAAACACTGTGTTCAAACTTAAAAGATGCATATTAGAAGTCCAAAGATTTTACAAATCTATTTCTTTTTTGCAAGAATGTATATTATTAATGAATTATTATTATTATTATTATTATTATTATTATTAATTACTGTAAGACTAACAACATAATTCACCAAGTCTGTCACTGAAGACATCAAACAAGAAATTCAGCTTTGGTGTGACGCAACTGGTAGACTCCGTCCTCATTTTTAAACATTTGTTGAGATTTCCACTCACTTGCATTCTCCTCTTCCATCTGCAGTAGCCACGCACGTAGCTCCGTTTTGGCATTTCTCAGAACATTTCAGACCTGCAAGCACAAGACAGTCATGAAGAGAACAAGAGACACTGCCCATACTGGTTTAAAAAAAATCACATATGTGCCAAATTCCCAGGCTTGCTGAAGAGAAAGGGGACAAAAGTAATGATGATATTTGTTTACCCTCCCAGTTACAATGAATTTTCATTTATAAGTAAATCAGCTTGTTGGAAAGGAATGAAGATGACATGGGATGAAGCCCAGAGAAATAACCATAATAAAAAAGATGGGACAAAAGTGTGACTCCTAACACCTTAAAGAGAGGTTTGGTGACAGGGAAGTCTGAACAGAGCATTGCTCTGGTCCTTCTTCAGGCTGACCAGTATGAGGCTATTTTTGGGTGTTAACACAGACCTGCTAAACCATTCCTGTGAAACTTTACCAAACTGTGCTAAAGTAGTTTTACTATCTATCTATCCATCTATCTATCTATCTATCAATATAAATAATGTATTTAGATTACATTCCAAGTTTCTCTAAAAGGTGATCATTTTTAAAAGGTACACTTCCAAGAGAAAATAAGACACATATTCAATCTAAAAGCAAAAAAGTTAGTAATTTCTCTTTTAACAGTCCAAGTTACACATTTTACTTATGTTAGTGGTGTGTACTGGCTAGTTTCTTATTTACAGTAGCTACAGCTTACAGATGAGAAAAGAAACTCCATTACGCGTGAACCAAGTCACACTGAAACCCTCACCAGTTCCTTTTTTTCCACAGTTTTTAATATTCATAATGATAATCACTGGTGCGTTGTTTTTGTTATTGTTGTTCAGTTATTATTTATTAATAAGATATGAACAAACAAAGCGACACACCAGTGTTATAACATTCTGATGCAGAATAAAGTTAAGGGGAGAGCACAGGAACCGTTATGTGATTTACACTCACCTGATGCTCAGTGTCTATATGAAGTTAGACATATTATTATTATTATTATTAGTTTTAAGTACATTCCATCCTATTATAACTTTTATGATCAAGTTTTAAAATCTCTCTCTCTCACACACACACACACACACACACCGCTGATTGACTTTCCTCCTACGCGCAACAAGTGGTTTTCCACTTGGATATTTTCTCTTCTTGTATTTATTATTCATTTTTGCAAATCTAAATTGCATGAGTTACAAATCCGTTTTTGTTTATTTATTTATTTTTCTTACACCGATGTGCAAAATGTGTAAACAACACGAACAGGTAATGATTTTGGAGTGGTGTCCTTACCATGCGTCAGGGCAATCAGCGGAAAAATCACACCAATCAGTTTCACGAGGAAAAGATGCATTCCTTCTTATGGGAGCTGTACGTTTCCGCGTTTTAACATATATCCAACATTGGGTTCGCTCAAAGGGAAAAACACACACGGAGAGAAAGAGCTAGATAGATAGATATATATAGAGAGAGAATACAGGATTATATCCAGATATGGCGCTTTTCTTCCTCCGCGCGCGCGTGTGACCTCGCCTTAGCACTGACAGTGAGTGGGATTCAAAGCTCCCTCCGCCTCAGCGCTTTTACAACAGCTATTCATCTCCACTCCTTTACTCCACACACACACACACACATGGAGGCAGTGGGAAAACCACGCCCCTTTCACGCGCGCTGAACCGTTCAAAACGCAGAAGCGGGAAATCCACAAGTTTTAATGTCACGTGTTCGGATAGCAAACAATGTACAGTATGCAACGAAACTCTCAATATTAATGTAAAAAATGCAGTTATTTCAGCATTCAGTGGATATTTGGATCGTTTAAGTGTATATTATTATTAGTAGTAGTAGTATGTTGGCTAAGTGGATTACTCAGGTTTAGGCGTTTCCTCCCACAGTCCAAAAACATGCAGATTAAGCTAATTGGCGTTCCACCTGCTATTTCTATCTCCATAGTACTAACCTGCCTAGGGTGTGCTCTCTGAGAGAAGAACTCCTTTATCAACATCATCAAACTATTCAGAACTATTCAGATCTCATTGTTTAATTGTGTTCAGTAATATATTTTTTATTTATTGAAGACTGATAGGATTTTATTCTTGAAACTTCACCACAATACATTCTTTATATGCCTATTTTACACGGAATAATCAATGTTTACTCAATTGTAAATATACTAATGTTTGGATTTGATTTCTACCAATATAAGAAAACAAAATCATGGACCCTAAAGCTATGCTTCACCGTTTCCTGATGAGCTTCAGTGTACAGTATTTACAGTAAAGCTCATTGTAAGGCTTTCTTTGTAATGCTACAAAAGTGCTCACTTACCAAAGCTACGTAATGCTCCAGAATGCTATCATGATCCTCATGGCTCTTATATCCACAAATCTTTGAGATACCATTTTGACTTACTTAATTCTTAAAAGCTGTTAAAAAAAAGATCATTTCAAAATAGAGTTCACTTCAAGCATTAATAGCCTACATACACTATGTTACTTTCAAAATCCCCTGACCAGCTCGTATCAGTTTTGTTGTTAATAGGTTCTGTGTTCAGATAAGGGATTTAATCTCTGGTTAATTCTTTGAGACTACAATGATATTAAAGGACAGATAAACCGTAATTTATGAGATGAAGAATGCTGCCTGGCACAGGAAAAGTTTCAGGAGTTTATCAGCAAACCGAGTCGTATAGAGCCCCACCTTCAATTACCCAATCTTCAAGGCAAGTAGAGTGAGTAAAGGCTTCAATAAGGATGATTAAGCAGTACAAGCAGTTCTGCACAGTCACTAAGCCTACTTTTAGTTGCAATATCAACATTTGAAAAGTTCTGACTTGCATGCACTTATGTTTTAATCCACAGAAGATGGCATACTTATATTATATATAACTGCCCGAATGTCAAATGCATTTATATAAAAATGTCACAAAGTGCAGATGATATTAAAATTGTAGTTCACAGACCACATTATGTTGGCCATAATGCACTGGTTATTTAAAGTACTGTAAATTGATGCTCTTTCAGATGTAATAGCCTATATAATTTATAAAGTCTTCTTGTGTCACTGTAAAAAAGCATGACTTAACCCCTTTCCCATGTTGTGACGAGTAAGGTAAATTGCTTTTACGCTATTTTGAGTAAGTACACGGTGTGACAAGCAGTTTCAACATCCCAAGGCGATGGATTTCCTTCTTGATTCATTTAGTTTTCCAAATTGGCACCATTCCCTCAGGGTGTGTGTTTGTGTGTGTAGGCAGTTGCCAAAAAAGCTGCAGGTAACTGCTGGCAGTGTGGGAAACATCTCTGGAGGCAGCATGGCCTGAAGGCCTGGGAAAAGAGGCTGATTGTAGAGGTGGCACCCATGATAGGGAGATAATTAGAACTGTGTACAGACATGCAGAAACAGCTCTCACACTGCACGCTGGGATCAGAAGTGTGAGAACTGTCATCCTATCCGGAACGGCAGTCTCACTTTGCTGTGTTGCATGTCATAACCCACATTGTCTTTAAAAGTAAATTTCAGAATCAGAATCAGAAAGAGTTTTATTGCCAAGTACGCTTGCACGTATAAGGAATTTGTTTTAGTGACGGAGCTTCCAGAACAAAAAATACAAATGACAAAAATACAAATGACAAATGACAAATTTCAACTTATGTATTCAACTTGGGAAGTTGGTCCTTTGTGTGGGGCCTCAGAAGGATATATGGCCTTTGAATTCATGCCTCTGCTGAGGCCAAAGGCTGTTTAAAAAATCTGTAAGGCATGGCATGTATTCCCATCAAACATCAACATCCACCACTGACGTTAAATTAAAGTTAAATTTTAGGATCCATTTTTGTGTTATGACATCCTCACAAGCTTCTGCCAGGGATATAAAATTTCATGTTTTGTCTTATTCTGTCCTCAGTTATAATGTTGTGGGTAAACGTTACATTTTAAAGAAAATCATATCCATTCTTTGTACAACAAAGTCTCAAAAAACATTAATAGATTTTTATCTTCTTCCCAATTAACAAAAATCAATCATTGATGTTTATGTGCACTGTAACCTTACTAATTAACTGCAATTAAAGCATCCAGTAAAATACATTTGTTTTAATATCACTAGTATTCACCCTTGCCCCCTTTTAGTAATTCTTGAAGATAGTTATGTAAAGATTCAAAGAATTTTATTAATTCCAGAGGGAAATTGCTTTAAATTATTTTCGGTTATAGTTGCTCTATAGTTATCGAAAAGGAATAAGACATCATATTAAATTAACAGTTTACAGATAATCAATAAAACAACACAGACATTCTTCTTCTGAAAAAATAAATCCTCTTAGAGCAAGGCCAACCAACAAACAGACTTGTTAGTCAGAATTGTTTTAGATAATTCTATTCTGTAGATAGTACATAAAAAGTACACAAACTGTTATATTTAAAAATCCAACAAAAGATATGTGTGACTTTTACCTTTCATTGTCAAACAATGATTATAAAATACAGTACTCCATTATAGTACTGAACTGGGCAACACTTTAGGCAGAAAATCTTAAAAGGAGTCATGCTTAAAAGGCAAATGTTCTCGGAGACACAAGCATGTGCTAGGAAAAAAAAATGACAAGGAAAAAAAAAGATTATTTCTGATTGGCATTCATCTGTCATCTCGTGGGCTACATAATCCAAGCATGTAGTGCTGATCTAGGATTCTTATTCTTTTTATAGCTTAAACAACACTAAAAAGACTATCCTCTGAGATTATTGGAAAATATACAGTAAAGAGCAAAAGTTTTCAAGGACTAGGGAACATAAAAAATTGAGAGAAAAAAACACGAATGTTCCATGCAATAAGACATCAATTCCATACATAAAAAAGAGGTTTTGCCATGATCTCATATTTAATTTATCTAGCTACATTCCACATGTTTTTGTCCTTCATGTACTGCATGATTTATGATCTGGAGCTGTCTGACTATTGAGAAACAGATTAGGAGGGCTAAACATACATTGAAGTTATAATGTTCTTTTAGAAACAATGCACTGCATAGTAAAGGTTTTTTAGCTTTTGCCTTATTAATATCCAAACAGTGGGTGGAGTTACTAGAGACAGCAGCAGATGTTGCCTCAAGACATGTTGTGGCAAATCCTCAGCCAGTCTGTACTGTATATCAGTACCACAGCTTTATTATTATCATTACATACATTAGCCATGGCTTGTTTTGGTAGATGGGTATGTACTGTACAGATGCAGATAGAGACATTTTCGTTAGTAAAGCTAATGAACGAAAAACTCCATTGGACAGAATTGCTTTTAGATTGCTGTAGTTAATGAATTATTTACAGGTAAATAATTCAAAATAAGACTGATAACAGTGCACTAGAGCCACAAAAGAGATGATAACATAACCCTAAATATAATATACACTGTGGAAAAAAAACTAAAATAATCTCATTAAAGAGAAGAGAATGGTCTGTACCAGAGACATTGTGTCGCTTTGGGAAGCTAAGAAGCAAAGAAAAAAAACTATTTCAATATTGCCAAAAGGAAGGATGTGAATTAAACAGGTCATCAGTAACTTCCAAATACCTTAGTACAACCAACAACAGCTCTGTTATCATGGTTATTACATATTCATATTCTTCATATACTATTCTGCATGACACATGTACTGTATATTCATGCTTTACATTTAAGTGTTGTTCTGCCATGCTTTTAATTGAATGCAAGCTCCATGCTTAAGTGAAGACTGGATATGGTGCCATTTGGAGTAGAAGAACGTTTCTACAGTATGTTCACACCATTGCTGAATCACCAATATGAACCACACGTTTCAGGGTCATAGGGTTAAAGGAGAGAGGAGTTTAATATGTAGAAAGGATTTGGTGTTTTGCAAAAACAACACTCTACACTGGTCAGGATCCTGTGATGCAGTGATGTGCAGCCACATGCATTCCACAACTTGCAGGCTAAGAAACTAAGGCTAATCATCAAAAAGACCAATATTAAGGTTAGTGCATGGTTTGTTAGCATAGTTTTAAAAAATATTTAAAAAAAAAAACAGTTACTCTTAATTGTACAGTACAATTAACACTTTGGGTTGATTCAATACTGGGCATCTTGCTGTGTGTGTGTGTTATAACAGATTTAAATGGTTATACGGCTCGGGCAAGAATGTTACAATCAGCCTCCTACTCAATTTTTGCTTCAACATTTGTGATTTTAATGTCTATAAACATCCTTTGGATGTTTCCCAGCTCAGAATATACTCGCTATGATGGGTTTTGTTTGTTTATTTGTTTTTAAATACTCCATACATTAAGTTAGTTTAGTAGTTTAGTTTAGTCATTTAGTTAGCACATTTACATTTTACTGTACATAAACAATTTACATACATATTTACTATTATTCTGTAACTGTCCTTGTGATGTCTTTGTATGTTGGGCAAATACGAACATTCTAAACAGAACAGAAATAATATGATACAATAAATCAGCACAAATAATACAATACAAAGACGTCACATGCAAAGACAATGACAGTTGTGGTCAGTTAGTAACTTGTTTATAACGTTACCTTGTTGTACTGGATTCCCTGCATTACAGTATATACAGTACAGTGCCCATATGTTTTTGCATTTATATTTTACCAATTTTAGAACCTGAGACAAATCCTGAGTGCATACATGTATACCTGGGCAGTAAAATTAATCAGATTCTGATTTTGAATTTGATTCTTCACAAAATTCACAAAAGTTTTATTTATTCCATTCGAAAACCACTTAAATTTGGACTGTAGAGCAAATTTCCCAAGAATTTATTCAAAACTCAGGAGCAATATATTACCCTATTTATCTTAACCAAATAGTTTTTATTTCCACTGAAAAGTAATTTCAGCAAAAACATATTTTCTAGCAACTCATCACTTTCTCGTTCAACTGAGGTTAGGCAAAATGTTTTCAATCATTTGTTAAGGCCTTTGAGTAACAAATTCAAGACCTTTCGTGACCACCTGAAATTGGTACAATGTCCCATTGTGGTTCTATTGTAGCGTTATAGCTTCCTCAGTGAATCAACAATTGATTTATACATCCTGCCCCCTCCACCACCACCCACAACCCGCTACATTCATCATACAATTCTCTGTGGCTTGTCTAATGTTTAACATAATGAATCTACGATAATGAATGACTGAGTGATGCAAAAACAGAGACCTGATCTAATGTCATATCAGGCCAATGAATGACGAGTCACATAATCACATATCACAACAAAACATTTGTTTAGGGTCCACTACTGATTGCATACAAAAACACACACTTGTCTCTTTTATAGTGGGCCAGCTGCTTCCCAGCATTGTGACGCTCTACCTACAGACGGCGAAAGACGACGTGTAGAGAGACACCCGGCAACACTACGGCGCTCCACCGCTGTCCAAACTGCAGAACAACATGGTATCTGGCTCTGTTTTTGGCCACAGAGTCACAAACAGGAAGTCACTTGGGGCCAGTCACACAGAGACACTTCCCCCTTTTGTTTAAAAGGAGGTTGTGTGAAGGTTCACAGTGTAGACCCTGTGTCGCCCAGCATCTCTTAATGCAGGTCCTTCTCTTGGCACACCCACACGGGCTGCATGACTTCATTGTTGCGCTTGTGACCTTTCTGATGCCATCCACGAGCCTCCTAGATAGGTTTCCACCAACAACTTTGTGAAAGTGCACGGGTTTTGGCTGAAAAGTGCTAATGTTGCTTAATATCAGATTCCGCCGCATATACGTTTGTAACAATTTTTTTTTATTTTTAGAATTGTCCATGTTTTGCATGCCAGTCAATAAAAATTCATATAAAATTCAGAAATTTTTATTTTATCTGAATGTTTTATCCTGATTTGCATTACATGTCCGATGATAATCTTGCATTGTACTGTTGTCATTTTCTCTGATATATTTCACCAATGCCTTAGAGGATGTTTTTGGTCCTACCACAACCTTGCATAATGTTATAATAACAATAAAACTCTAGTCTGCAGATTAGATTATTTTATCCCACACAATTGCTCCCTTGTTGATCTTCTTCATGTAAAACCAGCAGCAGCTTTTGTGTTTCTTTCTCTTTTCCCCAATCAGGAGTACAGTATGAAAACACTTGGGAAAAACAGTAAAGCATTAAACGATAAAGACAATATGAATAGAGCTTACTCTATTCTTAGACTTGGCTGATTTGTAGTTTCCTTCAGGATCTTTTGAACTTTCTCAGGGACCTCAGTTGTGACAGACAGAGTAAATATCAGGCAATGAGAAATCACTGATATCGAGGCGATGTTGAGGAAAAACACAGTCATTGCTGGACTGTTTGGGAACCATGTGGCCTTTTTTTCCATCCATGCCTCCCTTGAGACAGCAGTAGCACCACTCAGCCCTCCTGCTTATCTATATCTTGTCTTTTTGTTTTAAGTTCTTTTAGTTGTGGTGATCTGGTGCAATTTTTTTCAGTTCCTGACTACAAACTTGAGGTTCAGCTGAATTTGTCATAAAATCCATCAAGTTGGAGCCAGACAGTAATCATTACCAGGGCATCTCCAAGGAGAAAGCATTCCATGCACATACAAAAATAGGTCAGCTGGACCTCAATGACTTTTTTAGCAGGCACTTATTTTGCTAGTTAATTAGTTATTTATTTGTTTTGTTCGGTCATACATATAGACTGGGTTTGAAGGTTAAATTAACGACCTCTTTTCTAAAATAAACTAGAACGGCCTCTTGACTTTTATTTTGTATGAGGAAAGCTAAGCATCATGGATCATAAATAATTGCTTCCGTATTCTGGGTTAATGTCTGCAGCTTAATTGTAGGGATGAAGCTTATGGAGTTCTGGGACTTTGCTAATGAAACAAAATTGCCATGCTGGAATGACTCGACTTGACCTTGAGTTTGCTGCTATGGAATCTTCTGCCTTTTTATCTGTATGTGTGTATTTAATTTAAAATACTGTATAATAATTACTGGCCATTTCCCAGTCATCTATAATTTAGAATACAATAAAATTTTTATCAGACATTTTAATAGCAACATACTGTAGGAACTTCCACTTTAATAGGAACTTTTTGGCCGTATAGCAATCCAATCAGCCAATCATGTAGCAGCAGCACAATGTATTTTTACATAAATATGTATTACATATATATATATATATATATATATATATATATATATATATATATATATATATATATATATATATATATAGAGAGAGAGAGAGAGAGAGAGAGAGAGAGAGAGCTTCATATTAAACTTCAGTGGAGAAAATCTATCTTGGTGATCATTTGTGCCAGATGGACTGGTTTGTGTGTTTCAGAAACAGATGATCACTTGAGATTTTCACACATAGCAATCACAAAGAATGGTGCAAATAAACAAAAATCCAGTTTTGCTTACAGAATGCCTTATTGGTGAGCAAGGTTAGATAAGAATATCTAGACTCTATATTGTAAAATTTTTTCGTAATTCTAACAGTAAAATGCCGTATAAATGCTACAGAATAAAACCATATTTCACAAAACTTGGAATAACTGTATTTTTACAGAGTAAGACCTTAAATTTAACAGTTAAAAACATATGAAAATATGGTTTATTGCAGTAAAATTTATGATATACTGTATTTATAAAAAGGAAACTCTCAGAGAAAGTATTTGTTACTAATATCATGGAGCATCAGTTTATATTTTACTAAACCTTTGTTGATAGAGTTTAAAAATCAGAAAAATATCTGCTCTGTAAAAAATAAACTTTAAAATTTTACGGTAAAAAACTGGCAGCTGTGGTTGCCAGAAATTTACCGTAAAAAATACGGTAGCAACACTATTGTTTGTACGGGATTGCACAAATTTGAAGTCCTTGGTTAATGTAAATTAGACGGCTATAAACCGTTAAAAAAAAAAAGAAAATCTGTAAAAAAAATTTACAGTAAACTTCTGACAACCACAGCTGCCGTAAAATTTTAACCGTAAAATGGACTATTTATTTTTTACAGTGTACTTTAATAACAGTTCTTTGCAGCTGTGGTCAGCAGAAAAGCATCTCAAACAGCACAGCTTGTAAATCGTGTGGGTACATAATATATAAACCTAGGCAGAAGATTACAAAATACCAGGTGACTGACTAGTTATGTATCTGGATAACTGCAAACATGAGCAGGTGTTCTTATTAAAGTAGACAGTCAGTGGATATGTAAACAATTATGGTATTGAGTTATATTGATATAGCTTTCATGTTTAATATGCAGTGAAAGCACTATAATGTATTTACACCACACTCATGAAAGCGTTCCAGGGCCTGTGCAGTATTGCAGCAGCGAGCAAAAAGAGAATGCTTTTAGTGTCTAAAAATGCATCCTTTATCCACAGGAAGCCAGTGCTTTTATTTCCATGACCACATTTCCACTTTGTCCCAAAGCCTATTGACAGCCACACACACACACACACACACACAAACACACACACAGAGTTTTACCAGGAGATCAATAGTGTTCATGTCCTTCCTCATTTATTGTATGGACAAAGCAAACGTACACAACACATTCGTGATAATATTCATTTCCAATGTACTTTATTCAACCATTTACACCTATCTGGACTAATTCTCATCCATTTACAACAGGCTAGCAACTACACATAGACCTTTTCATATGTTCAAATTCTTAAACATAGACCCACAAATCCATGAGGTTCACAGGCTCCTCAAATGTCTCCAGTGACACTGGACAAACAATGACAATTTTAGTTGTCGACTTACTTCAGGCCTTTTCATGTTCGTCTAGGAGGTGTGAAGTCTGGCTAAGGAAATCACAAAGGGATAGGAAATCACAAAGGAACAAAAATTACAATATGGGAGGAGGGTGGGAATGAAATGGTGAGAAGAAAGACAAAGAGCTCATTTATGTTCCCGAATCTACCTTTTCTCTTATAAAGTTTAGGTGAGCCGTTCTTTTAAAACAATGTCTAGTTGCTTTTGAGGACATACCAGACACTGTTATGTGAATATAAGAAAGGTCCATAGCTTTCAAAACTCTTGAGTCTATGCTTTTGAAAGCTTTCTTGGGCTTTCAGGGCTATAGTCAACAAGAAATGTCCATAGCTTTAAAGATCTCATGGGGAAAGATGCAAGATTTCATCCTACTTAAGCTACAGGAAGCAGGCAAACATTCACAGCAGTCTAGCTTAGAGCATGTCAACATGTCCATTCGCTCTCAGCATATACTTTGCATACTCTCAGGCTACACACACACAAACAAAGTAATTATGTAAAACACAGTTGGAAATGAAGAAGAATGTTCAAAGGGGTCATAAAAGCAGCAGTGTGGCCCCTATTTATTTATTTATTTAATTATTTATTTTTGGTCATTTTCTTTTGTATTTCCCACTAGGAGTGCAGAACTAAACTGCTGAATTTACAGACTATGTGTATGTGTGTACTGTATCTCGGATTTCCCTTACCTGTCACCTGGCATCATATGTTATCACTCACCTTGAAACAAAGCACGTGAGCCTGGAGCAGCCAAGCATGCTCATTTGTCCAACTCGATCTCGCCATTCCCAGCTCATTTCGACTGGTTCAGCAGCTGCATTCCAACAGCGCCTGGGAACGAGATGCATGGGTGGAAAATGATAACTCACAGCACATGTCTGTTTACAGTAAACAGACAAGAACTTTGAGATGTTCTTCGTTTAAATGACTGTTATGGTTATTGGTTAATGACTGTTGCTGTTATTGTAACTTAACAGACTTTTAACAGACCTAGGATGAAACCTTTATTTGTTGTATAAATGAGTCTCGCTTGCTAAGAATCCTGTGCTATGCAAACACATGCAAAACCGTCAGTAAAATTGTGAGACTTAATGGGGGTTGAAATTCCCCAAGGCCTGGGAAAAAGAATACGATTTTTTTCCCCCTTTGTGCATTCTAATAATCCTAAATAAACCAAATATATCCATTATTATTTTTAAAAACACTGTTCATAAACTACAGCATAGCACTAAAGTCCACAGAATCTTAGTTAGAATTTATTACTTAATTAAAAAAAAAAAAAAAAGAAAATACTGAAAAATAACATTTATGTAGAACATGCTGTGTCCTTAGGGTCAGATAAACACTACTCTAACTGCTTGCCCATGTGTTCAGAGTTCAGTGTTTCGATGTTCCTAAAGGAAAGGCAGTGACAGGCTTAGGGGTAGTGGGGGTGTTGATGGACATCCAGCTGTTCTCATAAGCTTGTAAGAAACAGGTGAGCAAGCACATTTATTTATCAAATTTCTCTAAATGACCAAATGCTTTAACTGATACAGCTATATTTCAGCATATTAGCTGAGTGAAGTATGGTGACGTACAGCAGATGTACAACCAGCTCAAAGAACAAAAGCAATACTAACAGTACTTGAATAACGAATAAAAATTGGTACTAGACACAGCTGCACAGCTGAAGAAGGACTTACTCTACATCTACAGTAACTAACTCAATCTTTTCGACCTTATATTATTTTGACCTTACTCAATTCAATTAGGTTTTCTGCACAAAAGGTTGAACAGAGCAGATATTTCTAATTGGATATTCAATGTTTTGTCTTAAGCCCTGTTCAGACAGTGAATATTTCGCCGTCATTCCACCTCAGCATTTGGTATAAAAGAAATAGAGGCAAAATCTGGGGGCCACTCTATACTTGGATTTAATCCAAGAGGTAAAACTGAGGTAGTGAAATGGGCAAGACAATATCTGTGTAAAATGGGAGAACCCCCATCATGGAGTATGGGTCTGGTTTCCTGAGATACGTGATGTGTACGACACACCGCTGGGAAGTAAACAGCAGTAAACTGTTGTCAGCTAACACACAGATATCTTATACAGAGTAGATCAGAACTATCCACTGCAGTTGAGTAGTGATAAAGCTGCTGTACATCAAGAACAATAAGAACAACAATTTTAGCTCAAAATGCTAAGGTGCATAACCTTAATTTATATGCTAATACATTTGAGTGAATTCATCATTCGTAGCCTACATGGAGTCCAGTGTCAACTCCTACATTACTTGTGGTAAGTTAAACTTTTCATTTAGTTGGTTAGCCAAAGTGATGGATAGCATCATGACAACAAGCAATTTGACACCTTCACTGTCACCTGCTGTCAAATTAGCTCAACCCTAATTATGCATAATTGTATGGCTTAATATAATTTTTTAACTGATGAGTTCCATAAAAATCCCCCAAGATCAAAACTATTTTTTTTCTGTTGTAATGTTGAGCATTTTAACATGGGGCTCTGAGAGGATTGACTCCAGCCAGTGGATCTGAATGTTTTGACATGTCCATGTTGGCTTAATCTTTCAGAACCTGAGGCTGCCTCTTGGTTCTAGCATTCAGAGAAGCAAGATATAAAAATATGGATTTGTTCAACAAATCCCATCTTTTGCTTTATGAGTGGTTTTGATCAGAATTCTCCTACTTCTGTGAAAAAGGAGCCAACCTAAGAGCACAAATGTCGGACATTATATGCAGTTTAAGAGCTGAGTTAATTTGCAGTTCAGTGAAAAATTGGAAATAATTGCCGAGACCATGAGCACTGAGCAGAATCTTATGTTTGGTGAGTGATGAAAAGGTGCACTGACAGCACCCCAACACTAAGTTTACTTGCCCTTGTTGTTCTGAAAGCAATAGTACATGTAATACTTCAGAATCAAGCAGTCTGTATTTGCCACACCCCCTCAGTCTGCCACACCCCCTCTCATAAGTGAATTTCATGGGTTGCTTGAAAGCAAGCATTGAAGCAGTTTAGTGCCGAATTCATGGGTTCTTTGTAATTGAAAAAATGCGATGGATAGCGCAATATTGAGGGTCTCTTATTATTGCGTTAATATAACTTATATAAAATGGCTAATCATGCTGTTGTGTGGAACGTATTTGTTAGCAAATATACCAACACTCGCTTAATATTTCTACAAGAATTAAAATCTTTTAGAATTTTTATAGAATCTTTGAGTCTACAGTATAAATGTGTGTTCCCCTGTCTGTTGTTGTTTACCGGATGAACCATTTAAGAAGAAGCACATTTCATCTGGTTATTTGCTTGACTATGGTTGCTTGACTACTGTAGTAGAAGCCTTCTGACTGCAATAAGATATCAGTATGAGCTAAACTTTCAATGTTTTTGCCTGTACCCTCAGTAAGAGCTTATCCCCACAATTCACATAACTTGACTTGAACAAACGGAGCCTCTAACTAAACCACATGTCCCAGAGGTCTTTCAAAATAGTGCAGCATACCTTCCTTATTTCACTTTGAATTCTAAAAGATCATGAGTTGCATTGAGCATTCATCTCAATTGCTAGGTTCGGATACAAACATTTCAAAGCAGTCGTTGTTGCTTTTTAGACTCCACTCATAAAAAGGTCATGAATAAATGCCTTACATTTTTAAAAATACTTTTCAAATGCCTTTTCCTCTGAACTAACTGAACGAGCACAGCTGTTTACTGTGCACTGCTTTTAGCTCAAAAGTATATCAGAAAAATTTTGAAGTGGTCCTCAAATTCAAACTACTGTACAGTAATAGTATCTACTATACTTGTAGTAACTCTATACTTGAACTACTATAAGGTATTCTAATCAAAATCACTTTACACCTGATATGCAGCAGAAGATAGGTAAAGCAATGGCTATATCACACCTAAAGTGACTTTCCAGTAGATTTGTGGTTAGAGTACTTTTAAATTAAAATCACACAAAAAGTGATTTAAAAAATACAAAAAAGTGTTTTTATATTTATTTTACTATGTTTAAGGGGTTGTTTTGTGCCAGCATTTTTTTTTAAAGAGAATCACAGTTTATACTAAATTTAATAAAAGTCAGTTCTCCAAGATGGCACTGCGAATATGCCTGGCTTGGCCCAAATTAAGCACAATTTCCCTATGACCATACCAAATTTATCCCTATACGAAAGCATGTACAAAATATATATAGTAAATATCCCTAGAAATAGCAAATATTATAATAAACCTACAGCTAACATTAGCTGTTGAGGCTTTATGAGTAATCGCAATTTAAACCCGTACTAGCAAATTTGACAACAACATAACCTGTAACTTATCAAAACAATTTGAGCCACCAAGCGATTATAAGGTAGGAAAAATTGTCCATACATATGATGGTCATAAAATATGAGACATTGCACAGGGGAGCAAATGCAGCAAATCATTGAAATCTTACATGGACATTTAATTTTATCTACATTTGTACTGTAGCTTCATTCTAGTTTCCATGTTAATTCAGTGTACTACCATTATTTTCAGGTATGAACCTAATGGATGGCTCAGACCTGGTTCAGCCTAGGATTTGCTAAGGGCTAAAATGAACTGCAGTAATCTGGGGTAGCATTCCAAAAAAAATTATACCTTAAACAGGGTAGAATTCAATCCTTGTACCCTTGGCATGTTTTACAAATAAAAAAATTAATTAAAAAGCATAATCAGGTTCATCTTTTGCATTTCTTATGCAGTTCGCTGTCCACAGTGAAATATTTAAAAAGCTTTAATATTGAGGGTAACGGTGCTGCTGAATTAAGGTTCATTTAACCAAACTCGAAATTATACCAAGGCAAACTAATACTAATTAAATAAAATTTCATAGAAATGTAGCAGGCTTATTGCCGCGGTCATTAGGGAGTAACTTGCTGTAGCTTGCAAGTCTTTAAGTAATCTGATCTTGAGGACACACATTTAATGCTAGATGTGTGAAATATTTTTATGTTTTATGTTTTACTATAAATGTGAATCATTTTAAATCAAGCAATATTCTATTGCAATGTTCCCAACTGATTTCCTTAATATGCTAATGTATAATAATAGATGTTCTACCTTGGTCGTTAAGTGCATTCAGGTCACCAGCTGATTTCATGTTATGGCCACATAAGGTTGCTGAGAATAGACCTGACCAACTGATCAACCCCAGTTCATAACACTGCTTCCAGCGGCTTGTACTGTATGATGTGGGCACTATGCATGATGCCTACACTGCTTCATGTGCTTCCCTTCTTACACTGACATGCCCATCGCTCTTAACTAATCAGACAACTTGACTTTTTCTACTGGTCTAAAGTCCAACCTTTATGATTCTAGCAAAATTAAGTGCTTCCTAATTAAGCAGAAATTAATTAAGAAATTAACTGTTTCCTGATTTGTCTCACTAACAAGTGATTTCCTTAAAGCCACACAACTGTTTAGTTAATTCTGTAAGTTCTCAGAATACATTGTGCATGTGGAAATACTCTTACTGTATATTCACTGTATCAACCCCAGGGCCCTGGTGGCTCAGTGGTAGGTTTTTCGCCTGCCATGAGAAAGGCCCGGGTTCGATTCCTAGTCAACATCCCAGCCACTGGATGCAGCGCCGGTCCCAACCCCGGGTAAAATGGGAGGGTTGCATCAGGAAGGGCATCTGGCGTGAAAACCTGTGCCAGGCTTGTATGTGTGGACCAAGCTGAATTCTGTCAGTTTTTTTTATTATGCAACTTTATTAAGCATTTAATAATTCTCCATTTTTAATTATTCTCTCACCACATGTAGTTTAATATTCGGCGTGGCTCTTACAGGCTGTAATAGTGTGTGGGACAGTTCATAACCCAATTCCAATATATTCAAATCTCTTTAACTGTTTTTGGTACTTAATTCAGGCCAATAATTAAACTTTCTGAATGGGTGACTTTTTTTTGGCCAGACAGTGTACAGTATAAACTTTAAAGGTTAACTCTACATTCCCTGGCATGAGAATCAACAGAAACTGTAACCTCCTCTTCCACTTGCTGTCAGAGTTCCATCACTTTTCAAATATTGCTTGAATCTCTGGGCGTGTAATTACACTGTTAATACGAACACTCCACAAACCTCAACTTTGCAGACAGGAGGGGTTTCGCAGCTGAAACTGTTTCTGGGAAAAACTCTTGCAATTCCCATGTCTGTTTTTCATATCACATCCTCAATTAGAAGATTGCATAACAACTGTCTTGGGGCAGTGGGTGGAAAAAAGAAATGATGAGAGAGAGAGAGAGAGAGAGAGAGAGAGAAATAGGGAGGAGACAAAAATGGAAATTGATAAAGAGACACAGAGGTTATTAAGGGGAGGCGGTGAGATCAGAGAGAGTGAGGAAAAAACAGCCGAGTAGGAGTGTGATATGAGAAATGATGACGGTGTATGTTGTGAGAGAGTGGAGAGAGTGAGCAGGGGTAAAGCACAGGGTCCCAGATGAGAGGGAGGAGGTGGATTCCCATGCCCCAGAGGTCTCTGGGGAACGGCAGTGGCAGATGTGATGTCTGGGTAGCCAACCTTGTAGTCTGTGCAGCCATGAAGGAAAATACTCTAATCCATCACCTACTATGAGCAGCAGCATAATTATACACTCCCAAATAGTATCTTTACTGTGCACCAAGGCTACGTTTTTTTTTTTTTATTAAATGGGTCTACAGTATATGGAGTATAAGATCCATCCACAAATCTGCTTTTTTTTTTTTTATTTTAAATAAACATGACTTATTTACATTGAATTCAAGGTTAAAAGCTTAGGTTGAAAGTGTCAAAAGTTTCCATTTGATTCCAAACTAATGCTAGTGTGGGAAAACCTCCTAAACTCTTACACGTCCCCTGGGAACATATGATAATTTGGTCTTAACCAATGGAATTTCCAGATGTTTTTATTGTAATTTTTTGTATTTCTTGTTGTTGTTGTAGAAAGAGGATGTTTATCAGGATTTGAAATTAACTGACTGAATAAAAGACAGTCATGAAGTCCTCTGAATTATTTGTAGGTAAAACAAGAGTGGTGAAAAGTGAAGGTTACAGATGAAAAGAATGTAAACAACGAGAAAGCGATATTCGAAGAGAGAAAAAAAACATAAAATGAGGGTGACTTTTTTGACTTCTTGTCAGCATGCTACGGTTGTAAGCAAGAGGTCTTTATCTCCTAATGCGATGTATTACAGAGTCTTCGGAAAAAGTCATGTCTCTGTGAGGGTGGATGAAAAAGATCCGGATGGGATTCTGCTTTAAAAGGATTAAGGCCTGAGCAGTCACACATCTAGAGCTTCCATTGTTCCTTTGAAGCTCCGTGACTGGCTGTCAACGGCCATCAGACGTGGTCAGACCCCTGTGCAAGAAAGTCCAGCCGCAGAGAATCACAGTAACGGGCCAAAATTCTAGCAAGTTTAGATCTTGGAGTTGTGTTTGGCATGAGCAGTGACAAGGTTAAAAGTGAAAAGAGCAGGAAATAAGGATTATCAGTAGACAGTGAAACCCAGGGGTCAATAAAATGACAGATTTTTAAAAGATTTTCATTTTCATTTTTCTTCTTAAAGATTTTTGCCAAAAAAATAGGCATGTGTTGTTAAGAATGTATAAACTTTATGTATGATGTCTAATCCTACAGTCTGCTAAACTAAACACGCCGGCTGTCATGCAATCTGTAGTCTTCTAGTGGACATAAGTAGATTTTTTAATGTACACTGAACACAAGCAATCTTTTCTTATTTGAAGACAGAAGACCATAAACATAGCTGAAGTGACCTGTCAAAAGGTCAACAAATATAATGAACTTATCTTTCTTAGTCTGTATTGTTGTTCTTAACTAGCTTTCAAGCTTGTCCATACGTTACGTTCTATTAGATAACCTTTAACCCTGGGCAGTTTGGATTTCAGGCAAACAAAGGATAACTAGTCAGTACCCTGAAGCTTTTACTTACACATTAGGCCAGTCAATTAATTTAAGATTTATTCCCCCCTAAAAATATTGGAAAATTTTGAATGAGCTATGTTATGCAACATACAGTAATATGTGGAACTCATCTTCATATGATATACTTCATAGGAAAATGAATGTCGTTGGATCAGTCAGTGAAATCAACTTAAATGGTGAATTGAAATGGAGAATTTTAGTGAAACTTGCATGCGGAGTCGGTTTTAATGAATTACTTATTAACACTTTGGGAGGGTTAGTTCACTCTAATGAGAAACTATTGTTGCACCTCATTGATCTTTGGGTTTTCATAATACATAATGAATTCTAAGTTAAACATGCGGCAAACACATCTTCCTGCAAGTGAAATAAAATGATTTTTTTTTCCATGGATCACCTCAAATACGGTTTTGGTTTTGGTTCCTTTCAATGGCATTCGGTTTCCTTTGCTCATGTTATTCCCCTGACATATACATTTCACAATAATAAACTTTTGTATTACACAACAATAGATGACCTAAAGAGTTTAAAAGGAGAAAAAAAAGCTATGCTTCTCAATATATATATAAGAATCTTGCACACTTGACAAGTGTCAAAAGTTTAATACAATGTCCAAAAGATCTAAGGCTTTAAAACCCAACGGGTGGATGACTACATTTTTTTTCCTCCAAACTCTATAGGGAAAAATGAGCCGTGAAAAAAATAAACAATGCAAGAGGAAGTTTCTTGACGTATCACTCTGGGTTCCCTCAACAAGACATCAATACTATCCAAGACAAAAGATATAATAATAGCTTTGGAGATCCTGCAATGTTAAAGACAAAGATGTCTCTAGCTGGATCCTGCACCCTTTCAGATCACCCATGATATTAGGTTTCCTTAATGCATCCTACTGGTAGACATAAGGGAATAGAAAGCTCACTGGGCAGAAAGAAGCTTTTAGGGACTTAAAAGTGATAATGGTTGGAACGTTTTTAAATGTGCACATGTCTCAGAGACATTTAAGTAGCTGAAGCTGGTGTTGTACTGTATCTTGAGATGAGAGATATTTCATCTTTTTTGTGACTTGTCTTTCATTTTAAAAAGACGGTTACCAAGGCTTTAAGATAGCAACACTCACATGCAATCACCCAAGCAAAAATAAGACATGCATGGCAGTTTATACGTATGTGTCATATACTGGAACACTCAGAATCATACTTATACTGTAATTCCCAACTAGTAGCCTTCAAGATTTATGCATTACAATTAAAGCAGTTTTATTAATTAACTAGTTTTCTTTTTAAAAGAATGTGCTACAATTGACTGCTTCTCATAATACGCCCATTAGTAAGATTTATTAAACTGCCTGAGAGATGTAGTTTCACAGGGAATAATTCCAGATTAGACTGGGTCATCACAGGTCACTCATTAAACCACAGTGGCTCATTAAAGTAAATAGATATGCAAGACATAATTGTTAATCTTACTAATGGTATATGAAATGTTTCTATTGACCAGCAATAGAATGTTAGGCTTTAAAGGATTAAATAATTCCATATACTGGAAAAATGTATGGAATTAGTGTAGAATTAAATATATTTATTTATTTGTTGTCTTGCTTCAGTTTAACACTTAACTGTCTGTTAATTAAAAAAAATTTTTTACAGTGCGCCAGCTATTAATGTCTCCTCACCATTCAGTACAGGAGCAAAACCGATCCAGTTTTTATGGACAATGACAGAGACAGAAGTAGCTAGAAGCCAAGCCCATTTCACACAGTAGCAAAAGCTATAGCTACAGCTCAGCATGAGCACGCAGCCACAGGCTCTAACGTGTGCCTGGGGTGTGCCAGAGATATGGCAGTGTGTGATTGCAGTTAAGCTCCCCCCTCTCTATTCCACACAAAAAAAGCCAGATCCGCACCTGCTCCTCTCTTTGCTCAAGACAAACATTTGCAGTGAGGTCTGCAGGGTTTGGTGGAAGGCTGAGGAGGAAGCAGGACAACCAATAGAAGTGTAATCAGAGCAAAGGGTACTTTCCCCAAGCATGACACACCTGGCTGAATGAGTTAACCTTTGCAAAGTTGGATACCCGGCTCACTCTTTTATCTCTGGTGATAACTGTAAATGATAATATCTGCTGTACTAAAGACTCATTTGCAAATGAGTGCTGTAGAAAATCAACATGTAAGGGTAACAAAACCACAAGTGATTTATTTGTTTAGTATTGACTGAACTGCTATGACATGGTTTATATGGCGTATGTTCACTCTCTCACTCTCTCTCTCTCTCTCTCTCTCGAGACCTGGCATGCTTGTACTCGATGAGGCGGTGTGCTGTTTGCACATGTCTCTGAACTGCTGTCAATGTTTATGATTCAGCGTGCGAATGAAAAGATTTTCTGACAAATTTTCACACTTCACGATTCACCCTGGAGAATAAACTGAAAAATCCATTTACATACAAAGCACTGATAAGTCTAATTTAGAACAGAAAATTAGCACTTGATGATTGTATTTATTAATACCAGAGTCCATAAAGATGTCCGTCATCTTTGAATTGAAATTATGAAAAAAACAAATAATAATGTAATAATTTGTAATACCAAGGATTTGGCCACAAGGCTAGGTGGATTTTCTCAAAGATCTCCACTACAGATGGTGATATTTTGCCCTCAGGTCAAAATGCAATCAGATAAACAACGATTTCATCATTATCTTTGAGAGAAAGAAAGAAAATACATTTTCCCCATACCCAACATGAATTATGTCTGAGGAGCATTCTAAGGTGTACTGGAGGATTTGATAGAATGGCTTCCCACTAAGTCAAGACTGTGGCATAAATCCTTTCATCTTCACAGGTCTAGTTATACTGATCTTACCTCACCATTCTTCATCATTTCATTAAACATTTAAGGGAAAAAGTGTATTTTCCTTCTGTAATGGTGGCCCATGTTGACCTTCTTTATGAGCACTACTGAAATATTGAAAGTTGTGGTTTGTGTGGTTACAGTATGTGTGTGTGTGTACTGTTATATTAGCTTCAACAAGGCATAATGAGGGTAAAAAGTGGTCCAAACAGAAGTCTATTAGGGTATTTACTTACGGTAAATAGAGGATTTGCTAAGAACCCTGTAAAAAAATAATCAGATATTTATTAACTAAATAACTAACTGACTGATTAAAAAAGCAAAAAATCTTTTATTATTTTTTTTTTTTAAAGAAATTACAGCATAGTATGAAGTAGTTTATTCCTAGTTAGGATTCTCTGACTTTTTCATCCTGATGTTTGTAGAAAGCCCTACAACAGAGGTTTTTTTTTTCTGAGAAGGTTCTAAGCTTCTTTAACAAGCTACCTACAGTAACTACCCTTAACTACCCCAAACGCCTCATGAACCAATTTATATTAGTATAGGATCTTAAAAAGGAAAATCTGAAAAAAAGAAAGTTTTGTATTTTTTTTGGACTAGTTAGGAGTTCTTAGCTGATTAAAGGAAACTTTGTGGGACAATTGCTGAAAAAAGAAACCACCAAGAAACCATTTATGAGTATATTACACCCTTTTATGAGTAGCCCATGCTATTAGAAGCATGGAAAGGTACTGGACTTTGACCTGAAGTCATTTACAGCCATAGGCGATTTCATATCTCAAGCAGCTGCTAATAATGGAAATGAAAGATATAAGAATATACTTTGAATGTAGTACAGGATTAAGCGGTATAGAAGATGAATGAATGAATGTAGTACTAAGTCTATTATAGTAGAGCCATTCATACACTTCATTAACTGTAAACAAAAAAAAAAAAAAGCTTAATCAGTCAGAGAAAATGATGCAGTGATGTAGTACAGTTCTCCCACCACAGAATATTCTCCTTTCTGAGCTCTCACATGAGTCTCTCCCAGTTGGTCTAGACTCATTAAACATATGTCTTATATTTCTAAACCCATACAGCACACAAAAGAAGTATATTTCAGTCTAAACCGCAATGAACATCAAAGACTAATGAGAACAGATCAGCTGTAAGAGACATGGGACAAAGACTAAAAGATATTTCCTAGGAAGAACAAAAGCATGGGATGGAGGGAGTGTGCCTTCATGAAGGAGGCAGGAGTTGTGAATGAGGCTTGAGCTGTAATGAAAGATTAATGAAGGAATTAGGATTCTATATAAAGATATTCCTTATCCTCATTAGGCTGGTTCTTATATCAATGAATCAATTCGCTTGCTCACTTGAGGAGAGCAAGAAAGTTCTGTAGAGACTGTATAATGGGAAAGATCTCTCGCTATGTAGTTTGTTATGGGAAGGAAATCTTATTGAGTCTCTCTCTGTCTCTCTCTCTCGCTATTACCTGACTTTGTCTTATATTTTTTGTTTTACGAGTGAGTATATATCCATGTCCTGTCTATTACTGTACATGTGCATTTTCCCCCTGTTATCTCCCCAAGCGATAGGTAAATGTGGTGGTCATGACAAATATAGACCGTCAATTCTCTAGTCAATATTTGTCCATCAATCCTGCCCAAACAAATCCTTGTGTGAAGACAATAAGCGAGTGAATCTCAAATATTCCTGTGTTGAGTATCAACAATAATAACACCATTTATTGCATGGGAAAAACAAGTCTACTTGTTTATACCTACAGTATGTTTGCTCTTGGAGAATATGTGGCCAGTTGCAGTCTGGTGTTAGTTTGCATGGTTTTGCATGCAGAGTCGAGCGGGAAAAGCGAGATTGTCACACTGATCGACTGTTTAGATAGGAGCAGTGTGCGCTTATTTCAGCACACAGTATAAATACGGGGCCAGGGGAATGATCTCAACAAACACAGCACCTGTCATATGTGTAACTGTATAGTAGGTTTTGAATGACAAGACTGAACTTGAACTTGTTTAAACATGCTGACGGAGGGAAAATACATGGATCTTGGGTAGATCTTGGGAAAATTTTCAGAAACCCCTTACTCCCTCAACTTTGTTAGACTATATAAACAATCTGTCCAACTGCTGAAGAAGCTGTTAGTTCAAGGTTGTACGGACAGAAAAGTACAGTTGCTTTGAGCTGTTTTTGATTTAAAAAAAAAAAAAAGCCCAGTCTTAAAGTAAATATACATACTGTATGTTGGAAAGAAAAAAAGGTTAAATCCAATTGCACAACCTCTACTGGTTATAATATACAGAAATATTATCTAAAATGAATCTTTAGAATATTATGTCCAGACAGCGTTGCCCTTATTCTGGGTGATGGCCAGTTCTAAGCAGAGGCAGAAAAAAAAGCTCTGCCTGCCCCACTAACATCTACTGTAAATGGATAATATGGCTTTAGTGGGGCAGGGGGCATCACTCCCCAAATGGGATAAAACGGATGTGTACTAGGCAACTAGGCAAGTGTACTAGGCAACTGTCTAAGCTGGCATTTTGGCAAGGGCAGCAAAATGAAAAACAAGAAAATTGTAGATCAACCAATAAACCTTTTAAACATGTTTTGCTGCAGAAGAACATGTCAATCATCATGCACCTGCAGCCGTCTCCCTCCCAGGCCACCCGCCCCAGCTCAGTAGTTGTCTTGCTAGGTAACATTACTGTGAAGTTAAATAAACAATGCATCATCATCATCATCATGTCTTATGCAATTCTTATGCTTTTGGATGATGGGTTAATGGCTGTTTCCTTGTCAAAACCGACCAATCAGAATTGGCTTTTTTCCAGTCTTTGAATAACCTGGTTTTGTAGTACATTTAGAGCAGGCTCTGTTCTGTGATTAGACGGTTTAATATATATTGCAATTAAAGTTTGTTTGTTTATTGCTTATTGTTCATTGTTTTTGTTTTGTCATTTTGGGGTTGTGTTGAACTCCCTGATATCCAATTTTAAAACAGATTTAGTTTGCAAATAAGTATAGTCACCAAATTTATATCAAACTACAAAAAAAAATTGTCTATAACTGCAACATGTTCTTTATTAACAGTGATACATGCTATCGAGGCGGTTAATTCATGATATTACCATTTCATTCAGGATAGATTTTTTTTTACTCTGTCAGTGGTGCAAAAGTGCCCTTAGTCACTTTCAAGTGGACATGGTGGGGCATCAGAGATAGGCATACAGCGTTCTACCACGGCATTAATTTCTCCAATCTTCACGCCATCATATGTCCCAGTGACGCTGGTCCAGTGAGTGTTTCCATTAGTGTATGTTCGACTTAGTCGGGCTGTAAACGGGATATCAGCAGTCATCCTTCTTGCCTCCATTCTCACTAAGCATGAATAGTTTGGTGGTACCAGGACCTGTACAGACATGGAGTGACTGATGGTCTCAATCATTTTTGTCCCCTCAGAGAAGCTAACTGTCTGTTCTTTGGTGAAGTCCACATTGTCTGGGTTGATGATTGGGATTTTTCCATTCATGGTTGATGTGGATCCATTGCGGGTTTCTCTACCAATGTCCCAGAACTTCTCTACAGTGCTAGTCTTCTGCAAATGAACTGTCTTTTCAATGCTGGCGCACTCATAGTTGGTGGCCCTGGCTAATTGGATGGTCTCTGGTGGATGATGGAACAGTTTGACCTGGTCAACAGAATACACAACATGTGAGATTTGCTGGCTGTAGGTATCTCTGTTAATGGCCAGGGCATCATATGACTTGTACCAGTACTCCTTGCCTTCCCAAGGCAGGAAGAAGGCCTCATGTTTAGCAGAAACTTTACCTAGCCCATATTTGTTTTTGCCAACAAAGATGTCTTTTCCAGGACAAGTGTTCACTGAATGTTTAGGTACAGAACCATAGGAGCCTTCTTTCCATTCAAGGAACTCAAAGTGGTCCTCATTCACCAACACCTCAAACTTAGGGGCAGAGTACTCAGCATCAGCATAAGGGTATTTGCAGTATGGGCCTTTGCTGGGGTTGTAGAATCCAGCCTCACAGTTAAATTTGCACACATAGTCAGTGCGTCCTGCATACCCATTGTAAATGCCGACTGCCCCATTTGGAAGTGAGCCTTCCCAGCTAACCCACTTTAAGTTGGCATTTTCTTGAAACATGGATGCTGAGCTCCCTTCCTCTTCAGATACTAACTCTGGGGGAGGATTAGAATTTACTACTGTAGTCCAGTCATCAAGAGGTGGCACCACATCTCCCAAGTCAGGGCTTAGAGGGGTCTCTGAATTAAAAGGAGAAAAGGGAATTAGAAATCTGAATTTAAAGAGGACGATTATTTGAATAACTTATATATTGACTGGTATGAATGTTGAGGAATCTGTAATTGCATTTCAATAAAACATGGCACTGCATAGTGTTCCAGTGTACAAAAAGCCTTATCACCATTTTCAATTGCTAGTAAATCCTCGTCATGATTTTAACAGATGTTGAGCCTATACTGGAACACTAGGCATATAGAATCAATAAAACCTTTTTCGGATTCCGGTCAATTTCACCACCGTCAAAGCTGGTGTGGGTTGAAATGCTTGTTAAAATGTATGCATAACTGTGGCATGTCCTGCACCCCTGCTGTATGTCAAAACCTGCTTCAGAAAATTGTTAGTGTGAACTAAACTCACTGTTTTCTGCAGTGCGATCTGGAGTGGGGATTGAGTGCAGTGGTGTTGCACACAGCTGCAATACTGCTAACAATAAAGGAATTGCTGCCCTCATCTGGTGGGAAATAAAAAGTAAGCCATATTCACTTGAATTGAATATCACATTGCATTTTTCTTGTGCAGCAACCTTGAACACAAATATTAATTTATATTCATTGTTAAAAGTAAACACTGCCTTTTTAAATCATGAAATTATGCAGGTTACAGTATCTTAAAACATTGTAATCACTAATTACACATTGCAAACAGATTATCAATCAAAAGCTGTCAGATTAGGTTAAAGTTAATTAATGATCTACAGTATTTAAAGCATATTTTACCATGAAACAGACATTGTTATGTAACTTGACTTTTATCAGAAGAAAACTGTATTTTATAGCCAGAACTTGTTCAATATAAAGTGAATTTAATATATATATATATATTTTTTTAAAAGAACTTCAAAGTTTTAGAGCTATCCAAAGAGCATCTTACCTTCACAGACTCCTTTTCAAGTGCTGATGCATGCTACTGCCAAAGGGTTCTTAAGCTCTTATAATTGCTGCAATAAACCAACACTGATAACTTCATTACTACTCTTGTGATTCTCTGTTCATGAATAAGTAACGTGGAGTTTTAAATTATGAACAGTTTAAATTCTTGTCTTTATAATCTACAGATCACTTATTTTCAAAAATGTTTAATTTCCAAACTTAATTAACCAAAGATCACAGAGTAGGCACTGCCAATAAATATTTTTCAGTCAATTTAAGTTAGTAAATGGCAGCTAATGAAAGACGATATTTACAACTTTATGTAAATATTTTAAAGTATTTTTTAATTGTATGGAACATAAAAGCACACTTTAATTTGCTGTCCAAAGATAATGATAGTCCCAGGTCAAAGCAAACTTTTACCTAACAAGATATTGAATTTACAACCAGATTATCTGTTATTGATATCAGGCACAAATGTATGATAAAATCAGTAACTATCAGCAGTTCAAGGATATCAATCAGACAGTGTATTATCATCAATGATTTTATGACTGTGGTCTGATGAGCTTCACTGACAAAAAAACGATTAAACATATTGTTACTTGAAGTGTCCTTGGTATGGCCTTGAATCACTGAATCAATGATGTGTAATATTTCTGATACACAAAATCAGCAACAATATACAGTCGAACCTTGGATTACGAGCATGATTCGTTCCGAAAGTGGGTAACTCGTAAACTTGTTATTGCTGCTAAAGGTGGATCTACAAGCTATTGATTCATTGGGTACTTAATATTGCCCGCATGATTTTTTATTTTTTTTTGTAAAATAAATAATGGCATAGTGAAAAAGTTATACATCTGAGGTTCTATAATTTATTTATCTACTAAAGAGACCCAGTATGATCAGATGTTTTTTATGATGTTTTTACATGGAAAACTGTCCTAAAACTATTACACATTTATATATATATATATATATATACTGAGAGAGAGAGAGAGAGAGAGAGAGAGAGAGAGCATCGGTCTGGAAACACCTTCTAATTTAATCTAATAATCTTACACTTTTTGTTTGCCTTTTTGTTCTGAAAGGTATTTGTGGGTTTTCCCTGTAAGATACATATAATATATAAATATAAACAAACAAATAAATCCATGATAAATAAATTAAAAAAAGACCAAATGCAGGACATGATGTGTAGAATCTGATGAAAGCAGCACAGAAAGCATGAACTTAGCAGGGACAGTATAGTAGTGTATTAGTGTGTAGTAGTGTAGTAGTATAGTAGTGTGTTGCCTGGCTTTGGCATTCTGATATTTAATACTTATCACAGGATATAGTGTATATAATAGCATGATGCTGGGTCCATCCATCCATTCAGGAACCACTGTGGTGACCACTGCATTTATTCCCATTTGTATGACTGTTGTAGGAACTCTGGTCAAAATTCCCATGCTCGTTTACACACTAAAGGCAATTTGGAAATGCCAATTAGCCTAATCTGCATGGCTTTGGACTGTGGGAGGAAACTGGAGAACCCTGAGGAAATCCACAGGGATACCAAGCAACCTCCATTCACACAGACCCCACACAGGAATCAAACCCACGACCTGTAGGTGCAAGTACTAACCACTAAGCCACTGTGTCACCATGATGCTGGTTAGAGGGCAAATAAGCATAAATTCAACAGAAGTAAAGTATAAGAGCAGATTAATATTTGGGTTCTTCTATTTATGTATTTCTGGGTAACCACATTTGAAAAATGGAGAGTTGGAGAGGAATAGTGTATCAATTATTGCAATAGAGATGGTCCAAAAGTTACTCAGAGCATAAACATTCTGTAGGGACTGATAAAAGGCATTATTTTAAAATAATTATTTAAAAGTATTTACATCATATTCATAAGGGGAGGTTAAAAAAACATTAAAAATTATGCTTTGAACTTTTTCTTGATTTTGTTTCTTTACTATACATTTTTGCAAAGTTTGTTCTAAAGTCGTTGATTCTTTACATTTTTTAAAAACTGTGTACCATATCTTCATAAACAACTT
This sequence comes from Channallabes apus, assembly GCA_030522415.1. NCBI lineage: Eukaryota > Metazoa > Chordata > Actinopteri > Siluriformes > Clariidae > Channallabes > Channallabes apus. The sequence goes on from CM060122.1 coordinate 20,694,409, forward strand.
AAAGTTTTAAGTTTGTTTTACCTCTTTATTTTTTAAAACACTTACTTCAAGAAGAGTTCTTAGCAGAGTGTTAAGTCACAAATTTATTATGTGTTATTTAAAAAAAACTGTTACAGTAATTCTAGTCATAAACAATTTGCCTTTATATAATAATTACAATAATATTTTGCCAGATAGTTAGTGCTTACTGGCTTATGTATTTATTCATTAAACTATGCAGATGGACATGGCTTAGCATCTGGAATAGGCTCACAGCGGTCCACCACTGCTCTGACTTCTCCTATCTGTATGCCATCATAGACACCATTGATGGAGGTCCACTGAGTCTCTCCATTGGCATACGTTCGACTGAGCTTTGCTTTGAAGGGGATGTCAGCAGTCATCTTACGGCCCTCCATGCGTGCAGTGCAAGAGTGATTGGGTGGCACCGTAAGCTGAACTGACACTTCATGACTAAGAGCTTCTGTTAGGGTAGTGCCACGGTTGAACTGGAAGGACTTCTCTGCAGTAAATTCCACTCCACCACTCCCAATCAGAGGGATCTTTGCAGTGATGCCTGCTGTGACACCAAGCATGGTGGTGCGGCCAATGTTCCATGTACTTTCCACCTCGGTGGTCTTGGAGATGGTCACTGTCTTGGTTACAGTCTGGCAGTCATTGTTGGCGACACTAGAGATCCTCATGGTCTCTGGTGGGTAGTGGAAAAGCTCAACTTCATCAATACCATATTCAACATGGGAGATATGTTGGGCGTAGACATCACGGTTGATGGCCAGAACTTCATATTTCTTGTACCAGTACTCGTCACCCTCCCATGGCAGAAAGAAGGCTTCAAACTGGGGTACAACCTTACCAAGCCCATACTTATTTTTACCAACAAAAATGCCAACACCTCCACAGGTTCTGATAGGATTCTTTGGCAATGAGCCATATGAACCTTCCTTCCATTCCACAAACTCAAAATTGTCAACATTAACTAAAACTTCAAATTCAGGGGCATGGTATTCTCTGTCACCATAGGGGTAGTTACAGTAGGGGCCTTTGCTGGGAGTGTAAAAACCTGCTTCACAGTTGTATTTGCAGATGTAATCAGAACGCTTTGTGTAGCCATTATAGATGCCAACTGCACCCTGGGGAAGAGAGCCCTCCCACGTGGTCCAGTTTAGGTTGACATTCTCGCCAAAAAAATTTGAAAAGCTCACTGGTTCCTCAAGCTCTTGAGGTGTAAGTGGGCCATCAATTGGATCATTCTTTGTTAGAGGTGGGACTTTACCCTCTAGGAGCGGGTTCAAAAGAGATGCTGTATAAAAAAGATATATTAGTTATATTTATGGCATATAAGACAACTGATATCTACAATGTTAATGATATCATAACTGATAATATCAGTGCTTATCTAAACAAATGTAAAGTAACAATTTACAGCAAGAGATACAAACTAAATAAAAACGAAAGAGACAGATAAAAAATAAATACAATCTTACATGTAAAATATAAAATGAATTAGCAATATACACAACAACAACAACAACAACAAAAATAATAATAAGTTACCTACTTTTCTTAGTATTCCCACTTTTTTCTACTATTTCTTTTAAGTTGAGCTGTGGTTCAGCGGCAAGAGCACAGAAAGCCCCCAGCTGAAGAAGGGTGATGACAGCAAACAGCTTCATCTATGAAAATATATATATAAGTGGTTTTCCAATCTTAACAGCACACAGTGTTTTATTTATTACTGATTTGCATTAACTCACAGATCTCTATTATTGTTAACGTTTAACTGACTACTTTATCAGGGTTTATAGCACTCTTTTTGCTAGCACTTTAAATATGTTTTATTTATTATTTGAACTGTCATTGTACATGCTTCTATGACTTATGTATTGCATAATACTTCATGAATTATTCTATTATTGGACTTATTACTTATGTAGGTATATTACAGTAGCTGGCATGAGTTCTGAAGCTTATGATTAAAATTGGATTTTAGCAAAACTTTATTGTTTCTACCAGTTTGTACCACTGCCAATACATTACATAAATTCCAATATAAAAAGTGTACATACCTTTGTGATCTGTCCCCTGTGTGCAGATCATCCTAATGGTTCAGGCTTATATAGCTCTTTTATGGACTCTTAAGTCATAAATCTCAAATCTCCTGTTGCACTCTCATGCAGTCGACTCTGATCACAGCATGCTGTAGAGTGAGAAGCCTTATAAAGCAAATGTAAACTCTTCAATCATCACTAAAAGTTGTTTTAATTTCAGGCCACAAGATTATGCATTGATTAATATTGCAACATTTACACATACATACAATCTACTGTATAACCACATAAATTATGATGTTCCATAATACATATTACATAATACAATTACATACATTACTTTTAATCCCACTGCTAAAGTGCAGCAGTGACAAAACATTCTGCCAATTTACAGTATTTATTTGACCAAAAAAAACTACTTTATTATTTTACTGGATTGCACTGGCATTAATTTGGACAGGTTTTACAGTTAAATATAGCAAACATTTTTGTCAGGGTTGAAAATGGTAAAAATTCCCCTTCTGTTGACTTTTAAGCTTAACTTTATATACTAATAAAAATGTGAATCAGTGCAAACTAGTTTGTGGTTCAATATGACTCAGTGGTTGAAAGTCACGTGTTCAAATCCCAGCGCTGCCAAGGTACCAAGGTTGGGTTCTTTGAGTAAGTACTCTCTGTTCAACTGTATCTAAATGTATTATATTATTTTATGTATCATGTCATTTTAATTCCTATAATAGTTTATTTAACGTATATAATTAATGAGTACTTTACTTGCGAATCTTACAGCATATAACGATACACATACACAAAACAAAAATGATGCGTGATGATATTATAGGTTACACTGAATATGTTTTGCAGTAATTTACTGTTAATGTAAATGACATTAGGTGGCATGGTGGTGTAGTGATTAGTACTGTGTCCTCGCACCCCCAGGGTCAAGGGTTTGAGTGCCGCCTCCTGTCTGTATGTGGAGTTTGCATGTTAACACTGTGCTTGGTTGGTTGTCCTTTGTTGTTTTTTTCCACTGTCCAAAGACATGTGTGATTGTGCCCCATGATGGATTGGCACCCCATCCAGTCCCCAGTGATAGGCTTCAGGCCTTCTGTGACCCTATACAGGATATGTTATATGGAGAATGTGGTAAGTGAGAGAGTAAATAACTTTGTTGGCAATTCTGCTGCCAGTAAATTGCTGTAAATATTACAGCTTTTTTAACCAATAGCCTTATATACTGTACTGTACAAATACAATTAAATTAAATTCTTCCAAATGTAATTTTATCTATTGGTTTTAAAATATAAACAGTGGTTCTCAAGCAATTTGATTATGGTGTTAGATCCTAAGATCAATCAAAAAAAGGTTACAATACAGAAGTGTCAACAGAGCAATACCTGACTGGGACTCCTTTAGCATGAATTACTGCATCAGTGGTTACAATTGCACCATTGGTTAGAATCCAGTCAACTTTGCCCCTTGACTTTGCACTGAGGGTAAGTAAAAAAATGTTGATGAGTATGTGTTTTTAACACTTAGATGATAAGGATAAATATTAGGTTGCTAGGTGTTGTTATTATGGGGCAAATTGGATATACAGTAGGACAGGTAATAAGATAAAGATCATCTGTCACAAAGGAATATTTATTTATTTATTTATTACAATTTAATTAATTATTTATTTAATATTTATATATTATGCTAAGAAATACTCATAGTCTTGAAAATATAAGGACTCATGACAAGTTTATTAGGTGCTTTGAAGGTTTTTCATGATGTGATATTTTGGCTGGGATATTCTTTTCAGTATCGTTTATCAGATCTTAATTAATTTGGTATTATATTAGTACAGTATTAGATTAATATTTGGTGTTTTGACAGCCATTCCAAGGTTTGCATGCTATGCAAGTCGGAGTGCATTGGTGAAAGCAAAAAAGCCAGACAAATCATTAGAGATTAATTACAATAATAAAAAATAATAATAAATAGGTGATCAGTCAATCATTCATTAATTTGTAACGGAGTTCATTGGAAGGTTGGACATGCTCTAAAAATTGCATTACCAATCTCATCACTGTAATTATTCAAAATGCGATGTTCTTTCAAAAGCTTTCAATATATACAGTAACTACATACGTGTCCATGAACAGCAGGGGGCATCAATAGATAGAAAATACTGTAAACATTCTTTCCAAAACAAAATTGGTGCTTCTGAAACACTTTTATACAGTATGACTAATACAGCCAAATCAAATACAGTTAGTCTGATATGGGCCAATAAAAATTTAAATACAAATATTTGTAATTTTACATAAGTTCTGGCAAATTGTCTTGAAATGTTTGGGGAAGCCAATTCAGTGTATTTTTGTAAAAAAAAATTATTATTATTTTTTTTTTTAGGAAATCATTCATTACACATCAATTTGAATGGTCAAAACCATAGTGGTTGTCATCTCTATCTTGCAACAGATATTGCAGTGTTTTTTCCACTTTGGACTTGCCACACTTCTTTATTTTAATAAATAAAATATACTACTCCACTCCTGCAGCTCTCTCTTCTTGCTGAGATAAAATGCTCTAGTAGATTTTCCTTCATGTGGAATAATGGCAAAGGTATATTCAGTATCAGACAGCTGCCTTTGTCTTCCATCTTTGAAATATCTTCATGTCATTGGAATGTAGGGCAGTGCACAAACTCTGAATCATTTAATTCAGGCTAGCGCTTTTAAATGTAATGAACCAAATAATCTCCATGAAATCACATCAGAAACCATATGACAGAAGATATTGCTTATTACCTAAGGCGTTTTTCTTCCCCTCATCAGTTTGTGTTCTTTTATCTTCATGAGTTATCATTTTACACTAATGAATAATAATAGTGGATCCGCCTAGTAACAAGAAAACATGAATCTACATAGTTGTTGACTAAAAATGGCCAGTGTCAGTTATGACAGGAAGGTAGCCTATTTTTATTACCCAGTATGGGTTTTAATCAGATTTTACTGGCAGCGAATCCATAGTGTTTTGAACCATCTTATCCATGCATTCTATATTTCACAAAAGCTAAATTGGATGCCATTACATGCTACCCTCATGCTAATATTCCGCACATACAAATAAATGATGCGGTCCAAGAACAGGGATTGACTTCCAATTACCCACTTTTCCTTTGAGGGCATATCCTTGTACTTTATCAAATATACACTACCGTTCAAAAGTTTGGGATCACTTTGTAACTCCATGATGGTTCCTGATTTTTATTTCTTTCTACATTGTAAAGGAATGCTGAAGGCATCCAAAAAATGCATTAATCTCCTTTGAACAGTTGATATTTAGATGTGTCTGCTACTTCTGCTTTGTAAAGACTTCATAACGCCTCTAATCTGAGGTGCTGTTAATTGGTCATTTTTCAGGCTGATAACTCTAAATGAACTTCTCATCTGCAGCAGAGGTAGGTTTTGGTCTCGCCCTCCTGGGATGGCCTTCATGAGAGCCAGTTTCATTATGGTGCTTGATTTTGCAAATGCACTTGACAATACTGTTCTTGCAAGAACTATTACAGAAAGGCTGACCTCTGTGTCTTAAAATAACAACTAACTGTTGTTTTTGTTGTTGTTACATAATTACCTAATTCCAAATGTGTTATTTTATAGTTTTGAAATCCCCAGTATTGTTGAATAATGTAGAAAATAAATCACTAAACAAAAACTAAGAAATTTACAAGTGACCCCAAACTTTTGAACGGTAGTGTAGATGTCCTTTTGTTTTCAACACTTTTGTTGCTATGTTTGTGAGAATACCTGTCTCCCCTCATTCATGTAAGAGAATAATGCAAATAATTCAGGCTGCTGCCCCACAATAATTTTTTGTTTTTGAAAATCTGATCATATTATCAACTTTGAACGCATCTGGTTACAGATTGAATGCCTTTTGTCCAAAAGTTTGTTTTGATTTCCTCAAATAGAGTTTTGAGGATGGTAATGGAAAGTGAACTTCTAAAATGTCACTCCAAAACTTCCCATTAGTGCTCAGTTTGGTTGCTATCTGCTGACTGTGAAGAACACAGTATATGATTTACAGAATTCTAATACAGTACTCATCAAACAATTATGTATATGAAAATTATCATAAAGGATAAATGGTTTGATACGTGTTAGACTGATATCACTTACAGACAGACACACGCTATCTTAAAGTCTTACACATGCTATCATAACCTCTTAGACATGCTATCTTAATAATGCTGAGCCAACCATTGTCCAGTCCCATCTAAGGAAGTATTAACACTGAGATTGTTTCAGAGATTGAATATCAGTACTCATGTCATAGTGCAGCCTGCATTAAGTCTTTGAAACGGCTTTATATGCTTGCAGTACTGTTAGAAACGCTTCACAAAAATGTCACTTTAAGATTTTTGTTTTCTACATATCATTCCTGTTTTATCTTCAGTGACCCCTTCTTTTGTATGCACATTCTTGCGGATTGTGGGGATTTTTTATTATTCAGGGCAGCCATGCATGCAGCTTGCCTCCAGCTCATTTGTCTAAGTTTAATTACGATAAGTTCTAATGACAAGCAAAGAAGACCCAATACTGAGCTAAAGCAAACCCTTCTGCAAGGTTGGAAACAAATAGTTTTTAGTCAGGGCAAATACTGCAGAACAATATTTAAGATTCTTTAACAAAATGTTCCAGTTATTAGCAACTGTCATGTGCCCAAATTAATGTAAAAATGTACTATTAAACTTCTTAGGTTTCGCAATTCCTTATCTCTGATCTCAAACATCAAAACAATTAGAAAATGTTCAAGATTTTTACAAAACATAAGTAAAATAAATAGTAAAACAATAAGTACAAAGCATCATTAGGAGGGCTTCAACCTCAGCTCAGTCAGATGCTGCCAGGCTTTAGGGGCTCCACTAGGGATTCTGAAAACAGCTTTTGAAATGACCATTTCATACCCTGCATCTTCTTGCATGAATATTTCACAGCCTTGTCTGTACAATGCACTAGAATCTCAGCTTCCTTTAATATTTGCGAGATTAATAATTCATGCAATAAAAATCTGGAGGTCCTGCTACCTTGGGGTAAAGTGTGTGTGGGGGGGAGGGGCAGTTCTGTATCAGTAGACATACAGAAAATGGCATGCCTGATATGAATTTAGGTATAAATTACAATAATAATAAAAATGGCAGTTTTATCGTGGCAAAAGTGACAGTAATACAAAAATAAGGTCATAAGTAATGCAAAAGAATTTCTGTATTTATTCAAAATATCTTAAAAGTGCAATGCACACACTAGTTGGCTTTTCATTTATAGACAAATAAATAAATAAATAAATAAATAAATAACAGTAAGGCTTAGACCTAAACTTCTTAGAATAAGTATATACAATATATTGCAAGTATGACTCACAAGCCTAATTTATCTCCTTTAACATCTAAATCGTTTAATTCCGACGCTGAGTGATCTGTGCACGCTGTGTAAGCAGCACTGGAGATGTCGCACTGTTCTCGCCTGAGTGCGCGTGCTCCCGCGCGCGCTAAAAGGAGTCACCAAAGCCTCACGCGCGGCGTTGTGTGTGAGAAAGAGAGATGCTAAGCTAATGGTTTGGAAGCAGCGCTCACCTCAGGACACCGAGCCGCCTGGCGCCATGATGCTGTTTTATCGTTTTCACTAGCGAAATAGAATATTTTGATAAATCATGTTTAATCAGTGACGCGGCATACAACCCTAGCTCCCGTTCTGATATTAAAAAGAAAACACTTCAGGAGAATAAATAGCAGCAGTAGGAACTGCTAACGTTTCAGGTATTAGATTTTTGGGTGCAACTTTTGTTTATGTAAATATTTTCTCCCAGAGTTATTAGTGTTAGAGAGAGCACTTGTGTGTGGGTGAGTCAGAAATTGAATTAGTTTAGTTTCTTTGAATTCAGACAGCAGGCATAAGAGGAGCGGACGGTCACTGAGAGACACTGGACACATCACCTGTGAGGACTCAGGATCTTCTCTACGGTAAAACCTTCTTACATCATTTCTCACACAAATAGTTTTTAAACGCTTCCATTAGACAATTGTCTCTTAGAAAGGTACCAAACTGTGCTTTTCTTTGTCTCGGCCGTGGGGTACCATGTAATGAAACTTAGTTCTGTACATTTAGTATATATATATTTTTTTACTTCACCAGTTTTACAGATAATTTAGGATACTTACAGTACAGTATGTTGACTTAGGACCACTATTTTAAAAAATAAAGTAAATGTACAATGGTCATTGTCTCAAAGCAGCTTTATAAAATGAAAAGAAAGTTTAAATCACTAAACAAAAAACATTGAATTAGAAGGTGTGTCCAAATCTACACATTAAACATAAAATAGTTTTATACCAACAAAATAGAAAAGAATGATATAGATAGAAATAGATATGATTAATGAATTTGAGATTTGTATTGGCTTCTAATGTGTTTCATGCCGTTCTGCTGTTTTCCCTAATGGCGTCTGATGATTATCCAACCTCACTATTGTTGTAATCAAAGATGGTCATATTGGGTCTTGGATCTCCATATAATATTTGATTGAATCAAAATCCTACCTGAACCTACAGATCATCTATCTGACCAATTAGTCGGTGCCCATTGAGGTCCTTTGTGTGATAGAAACCATGAGAGAGTTTTTAATGTTTTTTTCCTTTGGTGTACAGTAGATAGCAATAGTGAGTGTATAATATAAAAAAAAACATAACTGTAAACAGGCATAGATTGTTGTGCTTCGTTTTAGTTTTGAGCCAAATGTAGCCTGACAAATCCATTCCTTACTGTGCTTGCACTAAGGCAAAATGAATTCATCATTAATCCCTCTACAGCATCCATTGTACATTTCTCATTTGCTATCTAAATTATTCAGTGAAAATATGGTTTAATTACCTGGCTCATAATTTGTTCAGTAGCTAGAATCAATGGGATCATATGTTTTACAGCAACTTCTACATATAACCTAATAATGAAGCACATTTTTTTCATTCAGATGTCAAGATATAGAAACTTTGGCATCTGATATGTTAAAATAAAAATCTTGACAATATATACACTTGACCTAGGTAGTTTTACTTTAAATCTATATTACTTTATCTATATCTAAGATTTTGTTAAATTTACTTTTTTTATTTTATTTTTTTACACAAGAAAGCACAGGGTAATATCAGTGTGTTATAATATCTGTGTGTGAGGGCATTAAGGTCACTGGAGACAGATGATGGAGAATGAGAGTACCGTATGTGTGTTGATTGTTTTGTTTGTTTTTTATGCCTGCTTTTCATGAAAATTAGTTTCTCCTTGAAGGTGTAACGTCACCCGTCATCAGCGCCTGACCTCCTAATGCTATTCTGGCCTTGAATGTCTGAGTCCCCCAGAATCTTGTCAAAGCTATGGTTGTTTTTTTTTTAATAGTAAGAAATAGGTCTTTATATACAGTAAACGTCATACTGTAAATGTTCAGTGAAACAAATTCAACCATATATTTATACTATATATATATATATATATATATATATATATATATATATATATATATATATATATACAGGTGAAACTCGAAAAATTTGAATATTGTGCAAAAGTTCATTTATTTCAGTAATAAAAGGTGAAACTAATATATGAGATAGACTCATTACATGCAAAGCTAGTTCTAGATTTGTCATAATTGAGATGATTATGGCTTACAGCTCATGAAAACCCCAAATCCACAATCTTAGAAAATTTTTATATTGTGGAAAGGTTCAATATTCTGAACTCAAAGTGTCCCACTCTAATCAGCAAATTACCCCATAACACCTGAAAATGGTTCCAGAGCCTTTAAATAGTCTCAGTCTGTTTCAGTAGGAAGCACAATCATGAGAAAGACTGCTGTTCTGACAGTTGTGCAGAAAACCATCACTGACATCCTCCATAAGATGAGAAAGCCTCAAAAGGTAATTGCAAAAGAAGTTGGATGTTCACAAAATGCTACATCAAAGCACATTGATAAAAAGTTATGTGGAAGGGAAAAGCGTGGAAGAAAAAGGTGCACAAGCAGCAGGCATGACCACAGCCTGAAGAGGCTGTTTAAAAGTATTGTGGAATGAGGGAAAGAGTGGACTAAGGCTGGAGTCAGTGCATCAAGAGCGACCACACATTTACATTTAGGCATTTGGCAGACGCTCTTATCCAGAGCGACTTACATTTACATTTATTACACATCTGAGCAGTTGAGGCTCAAGGGCCCAACAGTGGCAGCTTGGTGGTTGTGGGGTTTGAACCTGGGACCTTCCGAACCGTAGTCCAATGCCTTAACCACTGAGCTACCCCTGACCCACATACAGATCCTGGACATGGGCTTCAAATGTCGTATTTCTCGTCAAGCCGCTCCTGAACAACAAACAACATCAGAAGCGTCTTAGCTGAGCCAAAGAAAAAAAGAACTGGTCTGTTGCTCAGTGGTCCAAAGTCCTCTTTTCTGATGAGAGCAACTTTTGCATCTCATTTGCATCTCAAACAATGGACCCAGAATCTGGAGGAAGAATGGAGAGGCACACACAAGTCTAGTATGAAGTTTCCACAGTATATATAGTGCATATATATAAAAAGAGAGAGAGGGGGAGAGAAACCCAAATGCATGTTATAATGAATAAATAAATACAATTCCAAGACATTTTTGTGCAAAGTCTTGCCTTTTTTCTCCAAAATATGCAGGATGTTGATGGAGAGGATTTCGAATGACAGCCGGAACAGTGGTCATCACAGGTGGAATCATAGCTGCCGTCATCTTATTGACTATTGTTGCAGTGCTGTGTTGCTGTAGGCTGCAGGTATCCTTTTTTTCACTAGAGCTACTGTAAATACTCTTCAGCACTATCCAATAGCTACTACAAGGATGGGCCATTTATATGGATACACCTTAATAAAATGGGAATGGTTGGTGATATTAACTTCCTGTTTGTGGCACATTAGTATATATGAGGGGGTACCCCATATACCACACCATACCATACATTTTTTTGTTCCAACAGTCTTGGAGGGATCTATCCAATGTGGGTTAGTGTCAGACCAATAGCGGTGGTTTTGTTTGTTAACTTCACCATTCACATAAAAGTTTGCCTCATCACTGAACAAAATCGTCTGCGTAAACTGAGGGTCCAGTTCCAATTTTTGTTTAGCCCATTCTGCAAATTCAGTGCGCCGATCTGGGTCATGCTCGTTGAGATGCTGCAGTAGCTGGAGTTTGTAAGGGTGCCATTTGTGAGTAGCTAATATCCGCCGAAGGGATGTTCGACTAATGCCACTCTCCAGTGACATGCGGCGAGTACTACGCTGTGGGCTCTTGCTGAATGAAGCTTGGTCAGCCACTGATGTTTCTTCATTAGTGACAGTTTTCATGCATCCACATTTTGGCAAATCCAACACTGAACCAGTTTCACAAAACTTAGCAAGCAGTTTCCTAACTGTAGCATGGGAGATGGGTGGTCTCGTAGGGTGTCTTGCATTGAAATCTGCTGCAATGACCTAGTTGCTGCGTTCACCAGACATCAACACAATTTCTATACGCTCCTCACGTGTTAACCTCTGTGACATGTCAATGGCTGTAAACAAACAGAATCTTGTAAATAACTCATGAAAGAAGTTAAAACCAAACACACCATTGTTTTTCTTGTGAAATTCCCAATAAGTTTGATGTGTCACATGACCCTCTTCCTATTGAAAAAACTAAAGTTGGATCCAAAATGGCCGACTTCAAAATGGCCACCATGGTCACCACCCATCTTGAAAAGTTTTCCCCTTCACATATACTAATTTGCCACAAACAGGAAGTTAATATCACTAACCATTTATTTTTATTTATTTTATTTTATTAAGGTGTATCCATATAAATGGCCCACCCTGTACTCTCCAATGTACTCTCAAAGGTTGGGTTACTAGGGTTACTGGGTTACTTGCTCAGTACTGTTGAGACCTTGAGCAAGGCCCATAACCCTAACTGCTCCAGGAGCGCTGTATTATGGCTGACCCTGCGCTACCCCAGTTATGCTGGAATATACAGGGTGACATGCGTATTGGTAGCCATTAGCAGGTGGTAGCACTCTGGGTTAGTGACATTTAGCAAGTAAATACTCCGCCATTTCAGTAATAATGGATCAGTGGAACGTAAATAAAATGTATTTCTTTTATCACTTCTAGTTTTACTGGATTGTAAGAAAGTTCCTGTTTTTTGTGTCACCCTATACAAAGAAAGAATTTCACTGTGCAGTAATGTATATGTGAAAAATAAAGACTTATAAGGTCTAAAATGTTGCCTTTAATGGACGTGGACTTTATATTCACAAATGCAAAAGGCAGGTTCTAACACAAAAATAATCCCAGGCTACTCCAGCCCCACCATGATTACAGTTTAGTTAAAGTTACTTGCAATCCAAGGTTTTACTGTAGTTTGTTTAGGTCTGCCTCCATGTTACATGTCATGAATAACAGTGGAATGCCATGAATAAGGAACAGAGATGGGAGAAGAGATCGAGTTATGTGACTGAATCATTCTCTAATCTCTGGCCTGACTGGTAAATTCATAGTGTTTTGTTTTAGTGTTTTGTACCCCTTTATTATTTAAAGATTTTATATTAAAGACGATTGCAAACATCTACTGGATTACTTACAATAAGTTAAATATTTCTTATATTCTCTTTTCCCCTTTTTGAAACCCACTTACACCAAACTCTTGGACCTCACTTGACTCTGCTAGTATTACTGTTGTAAGAGTGATGGGTCAGAGGAAGAGGAGGAGGAGCAGGAGGAGGAGAAGTCCAATTTCATCAAATGCATACCCAGTCCAGCACATCATTCAAACCCTCTGTGTTCTCCACGGCCACCAAGCCCTCAGAGTCCTTCAAGATTTATGTCTTCACCAAGCCCAGTGAGTGTTCTATCTTTTCCAGAACACTCATCTCCTGAGCAGTTCCTCACAACCGCAGAGCTTCACAAGCTCAATGGACCGGCCATCTGCAGACACTATAGCCCTGCTCTAACCCCTGCCCCCATACCCTCCTATATGTTCTGCCCTTCATGCTCTGGTTTACTGCCATTCTACCTGCCACGAGAGCAGGAAGTACGGAATGGTGGAGGAAGAGTCAGCTACAGGAGCTTAGAGGAGCAAGAGATAGAACTGCCTATGGACATGTTAAGCTTTAACAAGCTGAACCTCATACGTTCTGTTACCATGAGGGAGATGGTGACACACCAGAGCATCAGTACTGATGTGTGATTCCTTTGTTGTGACTTCAAGAGCAGTGTCACAGTGCTTTTGATCTGAAAAGGATTGAAATATTCTAAAGGATTAAAAAAAAAAAGTGTTAAAAAAAAAAGTAAAGTACTGTAAAATTCTTGAGTTAAGCCTCATTTCATAATATTGAATTAAATTATGTAGGTCAAATTAGAGAAATAGGAACAAATGTTTTACTGTGACAGGCTACAAATTGCCTAAAGATACAATTTTTATTAAAAATTATTGTTTATGTGACAATTCTAGCAGCAACCTCATTTCCCCTCTCCTCTGTTCCAACCACTCAGCATCAGCAGTATACTAATCACCGGCTTGGTAATTTGCATCCGTATACACTGGTTCATACCTTAAGTTAGAGTGGTTTTTATGCTTGGATAATTCATGTCACTGCGAGGCTTAAACAAAAAACATTCCTCTGAAACTTGTCAGATACAGGGATTGGACTGAAAGTGAGGGACAAAAAAAGTCCTTCAGGAGAACTATTTCTCAAGACTACTTAAAAAATACAAGGATGTCTAGCTCTTTAAAACCAAAATATGAAGAAATGAGGGGTGGCTCATGACTTCTGCACAGTACCGTATGAGCATGTTTTACTTATGAAATTGTCATATGTTTTTAGCACAAGACTAATTAGCCTCTCAAGTAGATAAGTTTATCAATAATAATTTTAGCAACAGCAATTAGTGACCAAGGGCTTTGATAAATATGTTTTTTTTTTTTAAAAGAACATTTATTATAAACAAATTGTGCCATGTGATATACAGAGCTTTATTGATTTATTTTTTACAGCCAGTGCCAAAAACCAAGTCTATTAAGTCATCATTATCAAGTACGTTTGGCAAAGCAGGAACCTAATAACAATGAACAATCAGATGGTCAGTTTATCTTGTAAGCACATGAATGAGTGGAGTCAGATGAAGGATAGGGACACAGGCTGCTTGTCAATGTACAGGTATATTTATTTATTTATTTATTTTTCTTATTATATAATTACATGCACTAATGTAGTGGTCAAAATATAATTAGCAACCTTGACAAAAAAAACATGTTCACTAACATTTCTACATTTTTGTCAATGTTTTCCATTATTTAGTTTATTTATGCACAAGATTTACCACAATCACCTTTTATAGACTGCAACAAAAAAAAAAAACCACACATTCCTGTCTGGTCATTTTAATGAACGATAATTTGGAAGACTTTTCCATCGTCAGTGTGATTAAATAAATAGACCAGCAGATGGCGCAAGTTCTTTCACACAGATTGCTGTTCACCACTTTGGCAAAAGTCGAAAGATAAGGAATGTGGAATGACAGTATACAGCATATTACAATCTGTCACATTGAGGGTAGAATGATCTGAATGTTGCTACACTTTCTGAGTAACTGCAGTGGTTAAGTTAAATCAACCCAGAGAGTTATTTCAATATCTGTCAAAAGTTATTATGTTTTATTCAAGCTTTCAAAGTAAAAGCTGTAATATTGCCTACTGCTGGGTTAGAAATAGTCATACTTATCTTACTGTAACAAAATATGCATTTTCTTTCAACAATAAAATTAAATTACATTTACTTTTGATTTTTTTTTCTTTCCCCTGAGGTAACAGCAATGCGTATTATATTAACTGAACTGTGCCACAAAGGAGTAGTATATAAATTGCATACAGTTTAAAAGTTTACATGTTCAAGTGTCAGGACATGGTCAATTACTCATAACAGGTCTCAATAAAATCAAGTAATACGGGTGTTTGTTCTTCCCTGCTTCCCTGTCAAAAACAGCTGCTGACTGCAGATCAATAGAATGAGTGGAGAACATGGGATGTTTAAACAAACATCTGCTCTGGCTAATAAATAAACAATAGAAAAGCAATGGTCCAATAACAGTTAAATAAGATGCCAAGGAAACAGCATAGCATTGCAGCTAGCACTAGATGAAGAGTCAGCTTGTATTCAGATAAGCCAAAGGTAATAATCTATAATGACTATCATCACTGCCAGTTTGACGGATCATAAATCTGCTCATGCTTTATAATTACGTTTCACAAAGCAATAATCTAATAATTTAAAATTTCCTTAATGTATCCCAAAGTTGTAGGACTTGTCATGAAACAGATATTGCTAATAACATATTGACGTCAATGATAGTTTAATATATCTAGATAAAAAAATAAAACAAAAAGACTCATTTAATGGGTAAACCAAGATGTTCTAATACTCCAGATGTCTGCCACTGTCTGTGTGTACTAGATACTTAATAATTTCTCCATTATCCCTTTATATCCTGAATTAAGTGCATTAACTTTTTCTCTTGTGACATAAACTAGTTGGCACGTTGATTGCGGCATGAATGGCAACAGGCCTTGCTGTAATACCAGTGGCTGCAAAGATTGACTTTAATAGCCAGAGAGCAGTTGGTGCTGGGACGATCCTGGCAATTGTCATCTGTATGGAAAACAGCCATCAGCACAACATACTGTATTAGTCTGTTACCATCTCAAGGAACTACAATTATCTTAGTTAAAAGCCAGTATAGCTATTTGTCTACAAATAATGTATTAACCAACTTATACAAAAATGAATGTATATGAGCACTTTGTTTCTATTTGAGGTTTACCTGGTGGTTCAGTAGGGCAAGGTTGCAATGCACATGTCTGTTTGTTAACAGGTTTAGTCAGAGGGTCACATCCACGAACAAGTTCTCTTCCCTGGTAGCATTTCACATCCCTCATCCTCATTCCCACACCACACGTCTTGGTGCACTGTAATTTGAGCGACACCCAAAGCTGTAATATACTGTATACTATATAATGTATATAATATAAAGAACACTTAATAATTGTTCACATGCATATTTGTTATATATATATATATATATATATATATATATATATATATACATATATACTGTATATATACACTGTATTTTGAAACCATTATACACCTACCTCAGACCAAGGTGTGGTATACCACTTGAAACAAGGTCTCTCAAAGCAAGTGTCCTCTTCCTCTGGTCGCTTACTAGCATCACATTCCTCATCTTCATGGATTTGAAACTTACCACCCGTTATTCCAACGCATAGCACAGTCCTCCTCTTTACACCACGTCCACATGTTGTGTTGCACTAAGGTGAGATGCTTACTTTCAAAAAAGGTTTAATATACATCTCTGAGTATAAGCCATAATTAATCATTTGTCAGCTATCTATGCAATTTTGGCTTCCTGAAGTTTCATGAGAATGTCTAAAAGTATTTGTTCCAACTCTGAAAAACACCACCTGATTACAGTAATGAGCACAACATCTTAATAAACAAGGGAAGAAGGAATCTAGGCGGTAACCCACAATTTATGGATATAAACCGAAATTGACATTTGGACAAAGCCCCAAAACTCATTAGGAAGCTCAGTTCACGTATACTTGAAGTTGCTCACCCTTTCCCAGTCTTGAGCCAGCCAGTGTGGTGGGCACTCTTTATCTCCACAGGGATGAGTGGCCAGTGGTTTGTTCTCTAGTGAACACTGAGACTCAGGCACCACCCGGCCCTCTGGGGTTTTGCAGTACACATGCCGTACCATCTTCCCGTGCCCACATGGACCTGAGCACTGTATATTATGTACAAAAATTAGTTAGAAATATTCTGTTTGTTGAAGAAGAGTGTTAAATTCAATTAAAAAAATAAAATTTTATTACATTTTACTTGTAGAGTGCTTTTAACATTGTCACAAAGCAGCTTCACAGAAATAAACAATTATGAAATTAATTTGAAAAATATAAGGAAATATGTATAAATAGTTCTCAGGTTGGCCCTGATAAGCAAACCTGAAAAAAAAAATAGTGTAGTAAAAAAAAAAAAAAAAAAAGTTCTAAATGTGGCTACACTGAAACGTACTATCACAGCACAAATGTTTAGTTGCCAAAACATTGTGGCAGTGTTCATTTGACAATATTATAGAATGGGAGGTTTTTGAAAGATTAATTTTTTACTTTTTTAAAAAGGTAAAGTGGAGGTTAATTTGTTTTATTTTCATTTAATATTTTGTGTTAATTATTTTTATGTATAAACTATAATGAATAATTTGAGTTTCCATTATTTCTTATGGAAAAATTTGATTTACGAATGTAATGTAACCATTTCCGGAATGAATTATGCTCGTAATCCAAGGTTCCACTGTATAATAAACAGCCATAACATTAAAGCCCAAACATTGGGTTGGGATGACTGGCCATCAGCTCTTCACCTGCTGGATTGAGGCTGTATATGTGGTTGGACATTGTGCATGTGTCATACATGCTGCAAATAGACAGTGATATCCTGTTGTTTTTTAAAACATTTTTACATCATACAACATTAGGGTTTCTTCTGGAATGCTAGTAGGTTATATTTACATGGTTGACTGCTATTATCTTACCGGGCCCCACATGGAGGCTGTCCACTGCCGATCACATGGTGGACCAGTGCAGTTCTTGGAAGATGGAGGCTGAGTTGTCTCATCACATGACCTTCCTTCATCGGAGCACCTGACCTCACGAGTCACTAAACCTCTGCGACCACATTTTGCTGGGCACTGCACAAAAATGAAAAACAAATTTGGTGCCATTTATATTTATATATCTATACAAACTGCTACTTTAGATTTACATTTATTAGTTGTCTAAACCAACAAAAAGGATGACATTCATCTAACCGTCTTTGAATTATGCAAGTACACACAACATGATGTCAAGGAACGGGGAGAATAGTCTTACAACAATACACTTCAAGAAGAGGCACTTGTGAAAACTGAGAACATTAAAAAAAAATCACTGTTCTTGTCATTTAATGTACTTAGTTATGCAGTTACAGACAGTTTAATTTGTTAACTTCGATAGGTACCTCTAACCACTCAGCCATCTCCCATTGTGGACCACAAGTGGGGCTTTTGCAAGGCCTGCGCTCTGGAGGGCGCTCTAGCTCAGCATCTGTGCATAAATTGCTGTAGACTGAGCTATCCAGACCAGGGGCCAGCATCTTCCAGCAGCGCACTAGCCGAAACTGAAAACCCTCACCACAGGTTCGTGAACACTCACTCCAGCTGCTGGCCTCCCACCTGTAGGCATGAAAAAAAGCTGTGAAGCCAGAAGAATCTGAAGACATTCAGCAACATTACTTTTCATTTATAGTTAGTCTTTGTTCAACTGAGAAACGACTGAAAAAGAACATAATGTTATTGTACATAGACTTTTGTCCTAGTGCATTTTTAATCAGAATGGCACACATGCCTTGGTTGGCACTCCCTTCCAATACAGAAATCATGCACTGGTTCAGGGCGAGTTAAAGAGTCACAGTAGGAGTCATCCACCTCAACACCATCATATCGTACACACATTGCAAAGGATCTTGTCACGCCTATTACCAAAATAAAAGCATCAAAAGAGAACATTTTAAAAGAACATTTGAATGAAAATAAACTATGTTAAGCATGTCCAATAAGCATTTTTATATTTAAATATATGTGGGTGTGGACGCGTGGCCCATTTGTTACCTATTGAGCATGTCATGCTGCATGGTTCCTGAGAGGATAGTTTCCAACGATACATATCAGCAGAACTCAATTTGTTCTTCCCAGTAACCCTTGCTTGACTCCTGTGGGGTTGTAATCAGGGCATCACTTGCTATATCTCAGACTGGATCACATAAACATCCCAGTAATTTGGACCCCCAACTACTAGTTTTTATTCTCACTGCCAGAATATCAGAATGTAAAAAATGGAAAACATTGAAAATTTTTTTTTAAACATACCAAAAAATGATTGTCGTTCCTGTAAATTAAAAGGAAAAATAAAACCTCTGTGGTTCCTGTAAATTTATCTGATTGGACTAGCATGATCATGGCGTGATCTATACTTCCTTTTCCCCATAAATATTAAAACACCATAAATTGTCTATCTGAAAGACCAGCTACCTCACTCTTAGTCTATCTGCCTCTCTCTCATTCTTCGGCTGGGATGTCTTTTCCTTTAAATGCGTGAAAGGGTGTGTCATGTGATGTGTTTTATGATATTTGGCAGGGAGGCTGGTGAAGCGGTGTTTGGACACTGCAAGAAAGCCAACATGAATTATAAATATGATGGAACGCAATCCCACCAGCCCTTCACTTGGCTGTCTTTCCACACCACTCTTTGAATGTCTCAAAGAGTGTAAAAAAGCAGGAGACTCCGAGGAGAGTCTAGAGCACATTCCATTCCCTATGAGCTGGATTGTCCCACATGAGCATGGATATGGAGATAGCTATCCTGCATATCTTCATGTCTGTTATAGATGTCTATCTGGTCTGTATTACAGGTTCCATTATTTACAATGCCTACGTACGACATGTGAGCTTGTTGCATTTTGAATGGGATAAAAACTAATGCAAATGTTACTATTCCCAGCTTTCTAGACCCTGAATCATTTTGATAAGATTTGCAGCACAACCATGTGCCAAAAGTCTTAAGATTCATAATTGTCTGTACCTGGTGCGATTGGTACGGCTGCCGTTCCTTAAGCTGGTATTCAGTGTTCTGTTCTGGAAAAGATCTCCTGTGTCATTGCGACGGCGGGACAGTGAGAACTCAAGATATGAACCATTAAGGTTCCCTTGCTCAGAGCTGCTGTAGTCCAACTCAGTTGGCTCTCCTTCAGATACGAGGCTTTCCTCTTCACCAAGAAGCTGGTTTGTTGAAATGTTAACATGCAGTGTGCAACGTGCAAGAAACATCCTCCATATGAAATTAGCAGAATCCACCATCTCATCTGCTGGTTTGCTTGCAGGCTCAATGCCAGGGGCAACCACTCCACTTGGCCAGCTGCTATTTCCATCTTTGCAGACAATAAAAGTAGAAAAGACATATATCCTGAATCAAGGTATTACTGATTTGAAAATACAGTGACTTGAGAACGCCTGCGAATATCTGATAGAAAAAAATAGTACAAACGATTACAAATGGATCCTCACTAAAAATACATATTCAGACTTTGACAGTATTTGAGTCTTATTCAAAAGGCATTTCAGAACAGTTTTTTTTTTTAAACTTGCACTGGCAAATGGAAGGACCACCTCAGAGTCACTGACTGCCCTCTTTCCCATGTGGTTGTGGTAGCTGGCAGTATGCATAGGTGAGGAACTGAGAAGGCAGAATGGTACCCTATCACAGTTGGTGGACAGGCAATTGGGCACCAGGCTATCGGGCTATCGGCCATTCGACACTGAAATTGAACCTCACCTCATCTGCTCTTTTCATAACGTATGTAACTGGGCCCAGAAAAGACATTGAGACAGTACGTCAAAGTCATACCAAGGCTCCTTAAATTGTTTATTCACAGTGTTTGAAGGCTGCTCGTGCGCCTTAAATATAAGTGCCTTCACCAAAACTACAGTATATTATTAATGTCTCCTTACCATACTGTACGTGTATCAGAATCTTAACAGACATGTATCAGTGTCAGACATCAGTGTACTGTAACATCTGGTTTCATTTCTACTGTATGGTTAAGCAATTGTATGGAACATTTCTCCATTACAGATAATTTTCAAGTTTTAATGGATATTCTAATAAAATACTTAAATTCTACCTGGATAATGTGGGGGTGTTGGGGCATCCTGATTACAGTCTATAGCAGCTGCGTCCTCATACACTTCATTGGTCTCCTCACCAGGCTTTTCAACTGCACCAGGCCCAATGTTCTGTATCCTCCCCTGATTCCTCTGTGTCTCTGGGACAACCTTGTCACTCACACTGTCATTGTTGGCTGACACATTGTTGATCTCTATGGAGGCTTGGTGGCTGGATCCTCCATCTGAGCCAGTGTAGATTGGTGGCTGGGAGACTGGAGTAAGAGGGTCACGCATTACTGTGTATTCGTAGGTGATGTAAGGGTTGCGACCATTCTGGTTCCAAACCTTTGGAAGATATAAGATAACAAGTAGAAAGAACGTGAATTAAAAAGGGGAAACAGTTCCTATAATTGTATTAAACATAAATATGTTTAATAAATGTACAAATATAAACGCTTCTCATGTATTTTCCTCTGTATCTATTATAACCAACCAATAACAGGAGCTCCGAGGCCCATTCAGAAGACTAGACAAATTCTGCAGCAACACTTTTACCAGTACAAGTCATATATTCATGTAATTTTGGGGTCATTTCATATGCCAGGATAAGACTGACTTTTGGGACCATTGCTCCAGGGGCAAAACATCACAATTGTACAGGTTTTTTCAGTAGGAGCACCATGGCACCTGTGGCCCACATTAAGTCAAAGGCAGGGTCAGCTAGCCAAGTGAGATTACCCAGGGGCCCTTGGCGGCGGGAGGAAGGACCGCAGCTACAGTACCAGAACATTGATGGGCTGATTGATGGGCCCTTTCGCCACGATGTACTCAATCCCCGTCTCATACACATCGGTGGGCCTCCGGTACTTGAAGATGGTGCCTGCCACATGGAAGTTCTGAGGACTGTCCACCTTATAGGCTCCATTAAAGAAGAAGTTCCCTGCTTGGTCTGTCACAGCTGGAAAGCAACAAAGTTCATTCATGTCCGAATAATTGCACAATTATAGATCATGGTATGTGTTAAATTTAAGTTAACTTAAATTGTGTTCTATTTTCATTGCTTCATATACGAGAAAAATATCATCATACTCAGCACAACAAGCATCTTTGGGATTACGTAATTCACTATAATGTATATAAAATGTTTTATAGGAGCACACCCAGTATATCTGCAGACTTCTTCCTCTCGATGATCTGTATGTCCCATGAGCCCTCAGGAATCTGGGTAATGAATGAATATCCTGGAAGAAAAATGAAACAAATGTGTTCATAGCTTTGTTCCTTTGAGGTGACTTTTTGAGGTAAAGTAATTGAGTATTCTTACCAAGCGTGGAAGATCCACGGCGAAAGTTACCAGTTATCCTACTACAGCTGCTCCCATCTCCTTGACACACACCACACTTATCTAGTGTGTTGGGAGAGAAGAGGATGCCATCACATCCAATAGGCTGCAGAGAAAGAGACCACACAGAAACATAATGTGTTTGAAAGGCATGCCATTTTAAATGCTATTGCTATATAAGAACAATGACTAAATAAATAGAGCCTTCAGTGAATGTTCCTCAATAATTTGTGTTATTTTGTTATCCTGTTTATTGGAACATTAAAGTGTATCATTGTCTGGTTTATGCCTTTACCTCACACCTGCCATCTACACAGACGCCTCTGTAATTGCTATACTTGCAGGAGGTTCCATCACGGGCTGGAACCATCAGCTGCCTTTGACCATCAGATGTAGTGCAATGAAGGTCACAGGGATTGCTGGAAATATGAACGTAGTCATCTAGAAATTTACAAATGGGGTGTTAATTTTTAAGTTTAAGCTTTCTTTTGTCAAATTTGGTCATATTCCAATAGAAATTACCTGGGTAAAGGGGTTTCCAGTGGTAGTTCTTTCCATTAAACACCTGAGAGTTAAATGACCAGCACTGCTCCTCTCTGAAACTCCTTCCAGTTGAGGGGCATTCCTGAAAATCACAGACCAGACTCAGTGGTCTGTTTGCCATTACGTAATGGGAAATGAAATGACAGGAAGGTAATTTGCTTATTGATATTCCGAGCGGTCAAAGTAGGTATAATCACCAGCTCTATTGTGCTGTCAAGTGGGTTGTTTGGATAATATTTCTGATGTGCAAATATATGTGTTTCAAAGAAAAAGCAAGACGAACACCAGGAACTAACCTTTGTATTACAGAGATGATACCTTTTTGCACTTCCTGTGCATGTCATATTGTCCTTACCAGTTGTTGTTCTCTTTCTTTAAATAAAAGACATGAGTTTAGATTATTTGAGTATAATTTTAACCATCTCTGAACATCTATTGTGCATAAAAATCTAATCACATACGGGGAAAAAAATCAGCAATCAGTGCTTGAAATTTTTATTTAAAGTAGTGTTTGTAAGGAACATGCTGACCTTTGCTTAAGACAATGTCTCTCCTGAGACATGACCCCCCCTCCACAAGTACGTGTGCAGGCTGTCCATTTTGCCCATTCCCCCCACCAATAAGTAGTCACCTCTAGTCCGTCTTCCAGACTGTTAGAGGCTACACCCTCATCCTGTCACAAACAAAGAGTCTGTTCAGGAAGCAAGTGAAAATTGGAAGCAAGCTTCTATGCTGAATATAGCCTTTAAAAATCAGATTTTTTTCTATAGACATGATCATTTTAAGAAATTTGTTAAACTTTACACTCAAGAATCTTCTTATTGTAAAATTTGATGCCATTACCAACCTGTACTCTACTTGAGATGTTCCCCAACGATAAGGTGAGCGTTATGAGACCCAAGAGGACCACAGAGCATTCGGCACACTGCGCCCTTAACCAGGTCCTCATTCTGAGGGTGGGAAAATGTGGGAAAAGTAGGATGACTGTCTCCAAACATCAGCAGAATTAGTTCTATTTAAAGGCACAAGGCAACAAGTCTCAAGGAAGTGACTATAGGCAAGTTTACACTTAGCTGTAAGAAGACTTGTACAAAGTCTTTTATGTAAATGAGTGCTAAAATGTCTGTATTGTATCATTCTTATCATACAATTCTGTATTGGTATGGAGTTTTGGCATTCCTTCAATGTCTAATGCTTGCACTAGGGAACGATTACTAGTTCTAATAAAAAATACTGGTACTAATAAAAAAAAACTTCATATGTCTATTTTCAATCAGCTGCAATCTCCTCATCAGGCCTGTGCCTCCAGTTATATTGGTTACTTAAAATAAGCAAACAGATCGTCTAGCTCAGTTTGCAGTCTGGCTTTTTCTGGCACTAAATATTGGTGACAGGTGTCTTAAACTACCCACAAGAACACCTGGAGTTTATTATCCAGCCCAGACACAGCTGGAGTTTAGCCAGCTCGCCAAAACACCCGTCTCCCACAGATCCGTGCAGAAAGCCCATGGCCTCCGAGACAGACCTTCCTCCTCTGAGCTTCCCAGTCCAGAGAGGAGTGTAAACACAGGATTCCCCAGATCCCCCTCTTGGGCCTCTGCTCAGGGGAAGGGGAGGTGTTTTTTTTTTCCTGGCAGCAGATAGACAGCAGGACCATTCCGTCAAGGGAGAGGAACTACGGGAGCAAGCCCTGGCCTGGTGGCTGAAAGAAGCAGACTCATCCTTTTCTGGGAGAGTTGCGTCTTCCTACTGTAGGTTCAGCTCAGTGCTTCCTCATTTTTCAGCACCTTGCTCAATTCTGCAGCCACCAAAGGGTAAACTCAACCAGGTGTTGCCAGTGAGCAAGCAGTTAATACAGGCTAATACAGCAGACCAGATGAACAATTCATAAAAGTAATGAATTAAAAGAGTCACTGTTAAGGCATATGTCGGCATAGTTTTTAATTGTATGTAATTTCACAGTAACCTGACTTACATATTCCAGAGAAAGGATTTCATACATAATTGTTTTACATTAAATATGGAACATTTTAAATATTGAATTTTTTTTGTTACATAGTTCACTCCATGATTACATCTTCTTAAAATACCTTCTTAAAATACATTACTAAAGAAAAAGTTGATATAAAGATATCATATAAATCACCCTTATTTATCTACATAATGCTCGAAGAGTGTGGAATTTTGATTCTTGAAATGTTTAAAATATTTACTTAAACCCTTTAGTAATTTGGTCATGAAAGAACATAAGATATTTATTTAAAAATATTTCCCTTATTTGAGTTTTGGCGACATACCTTACTAATTCAAGGTATGAAAAATAGCATAACAATAATGATTAATCACTTATGCAGTGACATACATACGATTAGAAATTGTACAATAATTTAGTCTTTCAAAAAATGTGCTCATGTTGAATTTTCTCGAATTAATAAAAAAAGATTTATTCACATTATTTCAATATATATCAATATTAAATGTGTTATACAGTATGATGTTTGCCCTTTGCATAAAAAAAGCAGCTCACCCTATAGAAATTCCTGTTCCAACCCAGTGTTTGGTTGGATTTGTTTTACTGTAGAACAAGTGTCTACTCTGTCTGGTTTAGTTGTCACTTCTCAGAAAGTTCCCTTGTTAATAAACATGGGCACACACAAACACAGGCAGTAAATATTTACCCTTGTACCTACCTGCAGTCCTTGGGCTGTAGTGGAGCTGAGTGGTGGCTGGGCAGTGTTTGGGTGGTGGTGGTGGCGCTGGTATTAGTCTGTAACAGTGTGCTCTGAGGATGTGTCTTGTGAGGAAGGTAAGGTGTACATCTGCATCCCTCCTCTCACCCCCCTCCTTTCTCTCTCCTCTCTCCCTCCCATCCCCTCTGCCATCCACCCACCCACCCTCAATCTTCCCTTCGAGCCCACAGAGTGACAGTGCGGGGGAACGCCTACATGAAAAGCACTCCTCCAGCTAGTGCCAGGCTTGAGGGCTGCTACCACTGCTGAGCTGTGAAGCACAGTCCTGGCCCCATGAGTCTCTGCCAGACTAGGCTCGGCTCGCAGACAGACAGGGAGGAAGTCGTCGTTTCCCACAGATCAACACCCCTCCCCTCCTTCCCTGGCCCTTGAACACCCTTTTGCATCACAGCAGTCCATTCGCAACCCCCATTTCTTGGCCTCTCAGTCTCATATCAGGCTCTTCCCAGCCTCCTGCTAACTTTTAATCTGTATTCTACCCCTAACCCCATAGCTGTTGCCCTCCAGATAGACTCATTCATTACATCTGGCCACATGACTAGTTCACCGAAGGAGCCCATTCATTACAAGCCAGAAGAGGTGACAGAAAAGTCTAAGGATATGAAAGCTAATAACGAAAAAAACATGCAAACATAAACAGCTAGATGTAAATTTTTATTAAAAACTGAGGGAACTAAAGAAATTCAAATGTCTCTATTTGTATAACAGATTAATATGTAATGAGTACATGTTGTATATGAATTGTACCAGGTAATTTATTACATGCACAACACACAAAAAATACGAATCAGGAGAGAGATGGAGGGAGAGAGAGTTTGGCCAGTTGAGGCTGATAACTGAGACCACCGTGCCTGTGTGTGACGCATATATAAAGACCACATGTTCTCCTAGTTGCCCCTGTGTCTGCTCTGTGCATTAGGGACGCTCTGCTACACTAAAAGCTCAATCAAGCACCATTCTCAGACCGCAGATCTGTATGGTGATAGACATAGTTCAGGAGATTTGCACAGTCTGCATGTCTGGAGAAATGGTTGCTCTTTTAAAAAACCCAAAATTGTGAGGCAGCAAACACGTGGAGTGTTTGGGACTGTGTATGTGTGTGTGTGTGTGTGTGTTTGAATCCTGCACTGTGAAAGTGAGGTATTGTGTAATAAAAAAGCTCTTTGGACTTTTTGGTTATAAACACGCAACAGGAAATACAAAAGAGTTTTCTTTAACCTTAATGTGAGCAGTTGTTAGGGTGGGTACTGGAAAATACTCAGCTCATCTATTCTCCCTTGTTTTAATCGAACTAAATGCTGTTACGGGTAGAGGCAGGATTTTGATGCAAATTAGCATTTAATAAAAACAAGGATCAGCAGGCAGGAGTCATGTATAAAGGGCAATCAGGGTATCAGAGGCAACATCAAGAATCATAGTCAAACACACAAACAAGATCATTAATCTAGAACAAACTGTTCAGAACTCAAATGAAGGGCAACGTGTGCTGTGGAAGTTGTGGTTTGTGTCCTCCAAATGCCCCCCAAAACAGCTTCACCTCATCCCCCCCCCCCCCTGACATGAGACTTATCATGATCTCCAGCTGTTCCAGAAAACTTACCTAGATCCAATAAGTGGACTATGTGCTTTTGTCACTGAATATATCTTCAGAAAGACCATGATTTGGAAACAGTGGGCAAACAAGAGTTCTGCAGTGGAATGATGTGAGCATACCAGACAGAGGGATAAGGCAAACAGATGGAGAAAACAGACTGACAATAGTGTTTTTCTGTGACTCAATGACATCAATGATGAATTGATATTGTGATTATTGAGGGAATAGGCAAGAGCTCACCAGAGGGGAGAATACATGTCACTTTAGGTTTGACATGAGTAGTGCAGGAGGAAACGTACAAGGACGCACTGGAGGAATGGAACATTCTCAAGTGCATGAAATTTACTGATTAAAATCCCAAGTGATAGTGATCAAAAAGCAAGATATGAGAGAATGCTTTTCAATACAGGGTTCTTGGTCAGAAGTTCTGCAAAATTAATAAATTTCACACTGTCATACCAAAAAAAAAGCCCCACCCTGATAAATGAGGGTTCAGGAATTTTCTGGTTTTCAGAAATTCTACTTTGTATGGTCTGTATATATTGTGAGGCGTGTGCAGCTTTACAGGGTAAGCTTTACAGCCAGCAACTCACAATTACCGATATCATAGTCCTATTCAGTTGGTGGGAGCTTCTTGGAATAACGCTACAGGTCGCAAATTTCCTTTTTCTCCAAATCTCTGTCACTATGGCTCCCACTCCAATTTTAAGTGCAACGACTTCCACAGGATGGTGAACGCATTCACATAAGTTTCTGCAATGCTTTGTCAGTGACAGGATTCAGTGAAAGGCGTTTGAGCTGGTTCTTAAGAAAAGATGTTATTGAATAATCTACAGAGCTACAAACTTGTATGAATCATCTGCAGGAATTGGTGACACACAGGAATTGTGTGTTCTCTGGATGTTGGCTATTCGCTGACCACAGACGCGTCCATAGATACCTGTTAGGATTATGTAACCAAGGAAAGATATGATTCCCACATGAAGTTCACTTCCTTAATTTCTCATACACATGATTTCCAAGACGTTTGCTTAAGCCACATGAACTTTAAAGACAAGGAGTATATTAAAATATCATCCGTGCAGGCAATCATCAGGTCTGTAGGCACTGATGCATTGTGGGGAATTGAGTCCAGAATGAATGAGAAGCTGGTAGTGATATGACAAATTCATTATGATTCCAGTTAAATAAGTGTAAAATTCTTTTATCCTGTCAAATACAGTATACTTCATATAAATGCACCTCCTCTGCTTGACCGTGCAAGCAAGTTACACTGTGACTTCTTTAAAGTAAACTCAAATAAATATTGTTCACAGTTAGAAGTATAAGTAAAATCTTCTTGGTACCACATAGGTTTTTCAGCAATTTGTAGGGTTTACCGTAAGGAAGTTGAAACAAATGTCTAAGCTATTACAAAGATTTTAGAAGCTGCTAAACAACTGGCAGTCACATTCACCATAAAAAATCATTTTTTATGTATGTGCTATGTATTTAATTGATTTTTTTTTCTTTTTTTGAAAACATGGGCATACTCCAGGACTAAAATTGATTCTGGGAGCATGATGAATCATTTTCTCACATGAATTGGTCAAAGGAATTGTGCTCCATAATCAAAGGTGAAGGAGGTTGAATGAAATATTAGCGTGAATGGATTTTTGTTTTCTTGGTCGGTCAATGTACTTTTTAATCTCTCAACTAAATTGATAAATTTTTTAAATAAATTCAAAACTCTCTCCTTATAAAAAGTTTGCCTCTAGAGTTTGATTTAACACAAAACACAGAAACTATGTGTATTTATTTATGCCATTTTCCTGTTAAATCCATTTACAAACAAAAAAACATTTAAAAAAAATCACATTTCACAGATATGAAAAAAAAAACTTTTAACTTTATCTATTTGCCAAAATACAGCTTTGAAAACAGTTAGGTTTCAGATACGATCTATGTTCCTGAATAAATATAGGATATATACTGCATAAATAAAGTATAAATGTAATGATGTTGCAGTTTCATCTTGTGAACTATGACCTTTGACAGCTGGCTGTTGTCTTTGATGTCAGAAAAAAAGCAGCACAGTACTAGTAAAAAAAAAAAAAAAAAAAACACAGTACGTTCAATATGTCTCAAAATCCAGGCTACCTTTTTGAGAGATAGACTTAGCAAGTTGCTTAGGGAATTTGAGGCGTGGACCATACACCCTCATAACACTGTACTCTTTGTATCCCAAAGGCAGGTGTGACAGCTGAGTGCAGAGGGGTAGAGCACAACTGTGAGGAACCACGAAGCTGATTGCTGTATTCGCTCTCTCTTGATGTGACAAAATTAGAACTGCTCATGCTGATGGGAATTCCTGTGTGAAGGCAGAATTTGAGTCGAATGAAAAAATTATAAAGCCTCCAAATTATCAAGACTAAACGGACTCGACAGGACAGTGTGTCAGGATGTTGTTTTAATAATTTGGCCTAGTAAAGCAATTTGAAATGCAGTAATTATTATTCAGGAATGTTTTTTACGTCTTATGGTGCTGTGTGGGCAGAAACATATTTTAGTGTTCTCTAATCAAGAATTGAGGTTGGATATAAATCATTTGCCAGATATGGAAACATTTTAAAACACTTTAAATAAATAGTAGCCTATAATTGATAGGATTGTAGACATACCACTGTAGTGACAGCACATGTCTGCTGGTATGGACTGTACAGTACTTGTTGAAAATGTGCTCTGGGAGGATGATTCAACCACATAAAATATATGCAGGTAAAAATGTGGATCTAATTTTTCTTTAAAAAAAAAAAAAAAAAAAGTCTTCTGTGTAGTTTATAGTATTTTACCACCTTCTTCCCTAAACAAATCACATTCTTCAAACGATTCAAACCACATTCACGTCAAAAGAGCAGCAGTGACGCATACAGGTGCTGTGAATTACTCTTGCATGGCCAACATCAATAACCCAAAAAGTGTTGTTTCTATAGCCATTGCTGAGGATTGATTCACCCATCAGGATCAACTTGACTAAGACTGCCTAGACTGAACAGCGAAAAAGAAAAAAAATATAAGAAATTAATATTGAAGTTAACCCTTAACCATAAAGTACTGCAGTCTTGGGATGTTTGGTGTTCTGTACTAGGGTGAAGTTGACATTGTTAAGATGTTAAAATTCTTAAAATATGTTACCACAAATGACTTTGCTCTGCGTCACTCCTTCTTACTTTCTACAATTTCATTAATGTGTGGCATACTGTGGGCAGGGGACTGTGTGGCCTCTCAAACTGCTGAAACAGCTGCTGTGATGATGATAGGGCAAGGGCTTTTGGGGTGTCGTCCAAATGATGGCCCTTCTGCTGGGCCATTTAAATTTTAAAGATCCTCTGAAGAGTCAGCTGTAGACCTGAGTGTGTGTGTGTGTGTGTGTGTGTGGGTGTGTACGCACAGCAACCTTTCTTCAGTCTCCCTGAGACGTCTCCAGATTTGTTAGCTTTGGGAAAATTTTCATGTGGAAATTGTCCTGAGTGTTCTTTACCTTGGTTGTGAGTTTCACAGGGTGCTTTATATCAAGGAAAATGGGAGCTCTTATTGCTAAGATGTTGCTGCCTACCATTAGCAGTCTGGTGTTTTTGCCTGCAGCCAGTGTTGCCACAAAAAGAGGCTTCCAAATGGAGGCCATGGTCTACTTTTTTACCATGTTCTTCACGTCGGTAAGAGACCTTTATATTGTTTATATTTTACACTGTAGGATATACAGTATGTTGTAGAAATTAATAACAGCTAATTCTGGGCAAGGGATGAGCACAAACTGTTTTTTCACAGATTAAGTCTACAACAGTGGCAGCATTTATCTTGAAGTACATGTATTTGTATTAACCAGATGACTTTTTTTAGGATATGATCAAATACCCTGTTCCACAATGCCTGCCTAGTTATTTTATGTTCCTTTACCACTACTTAGTTTTTTTTTTTTTTTTTTGGATTTTTACCCGATTTTCTCCTTAATTTATCCAATTCCTCCCACATTAAGGCTACTACCCTCAGTCAGGGTACTCAGTCTTAATCACGTGACGTCAACCGACCGCATCTTTTCGAAATGCTCGCTCACGCACGCACAGTTGGGGACGGCGTAACACACTGAGAGGGCAGCGCTATCCTTCAATTGCGCGAGCTCCCTGATTGGCTGTAGAGCCATAATTAATGTGGAAGCACTAAGTACCTCTCATCCCTCCCCTCTGAGAGAGCTCGGCCAATCAGCTCTCTCTAAACCTCCGGCTGCAAGAGGTTACAGCATCACCCGGGAATCGAACTAGCGATCCCCGGATGATAGGGCGAGCTCTTTACAACTGCTTTTTATTTAAAGTTAAATAAACCTATTTAGATTTGAGAAATAAAAGCATAAGCCCTTGTACAAAATGTTTCAAAAAGCTTTTCTATGTTTTAGATTTATCATGCCTGTGATGGACCAGGCCTGTCTGTTCTATGCTTCATGAAATATGAGATTTTGGAGTACTTCAGCGTTTATGGTACATCAATCTCTATATGGGTTACATTATTAGGTAAGTCCAAAAGTCTGAAGATCTCACAAAAAAAAATTTTGTGATGGGTTTTAAAATGTTTAAATGATTTATGCAATAGATGTTTTTGAAATAAATAGATTATAATAGTTACGTACATGTTAGACTTGGAACTGTAGTCTGAACACCTGTACGAGTATTTCAAATGTCCTACAGTTCTCCAGAATCTGGCAAACCGCTCCAATTGCACTGGACGGCGAATATCAATTTTTAAGAGTCATGCTAACAATATGACACGTGTTTATGTCTGGGATTCCAGCATGTCGTGTGAAGAGTGTGTACTCATTTTCTCTTCTTCCATGTTCATACAGCGCTAGGAGATTTTGAAGAGCCTAAGCGTTCCACGCTCACCATGTTTGGAGTGCTTACCTCTGCTGTGAGAATATACCAGGACCGCTGGGGCTACGGTATTTACTCCGGCCCCATCGGCACAGCTGTGCTCATGATCACAGTCAAATGGGTGAGTGGGAGAAAGGAACAATTGCAGATGCTGCTGATGAACTCAGAAACATAGTACAGTATCATGTGATAGGCGCTGCAGATGTGGAACCGTTTCATTTCCATTCAGGGTAATGAGAATAAAAATTAAACGACATTTTTGGACACCCAGGCTTTCAACAACAAGAAAAAAAAACAGTTTCATAAATTGGCTAAAGACTAACCAGGATTATTTAGACGGAAAATATCACAGGTGCAAATATTTCCCACAAAATCGAAAAATTCATTACACGACACATTCATCAAAAAAGCAGACAATGACAACTATAACTGCTGCAGACACTTCTTTTATTCAAGCAGTCTGGTTTTCCAGGCATTGCTCTCAAAGATGTTGCACCATGAAATTGCAATTATCACAAACTTTGTCCTGTTTTTGGTCCAGTTACAAAAAATGAAAGAAAAGAAGGGCCTGTACCCAGACAAAAGTGTGTACACTCAGCAAGTGGGACCAGGGTGCTGTTTTGGAGCCCTTGCTTTGATGCTTCGCTTCTATTTTGAGGTAATAATTACTGTTGCTTGCTGTCTGTCTATTAAGTAACCCAGTGGCTCAAACTGGGATCTTGAAAACATAGCAAGGGAAACAGTGATTTTTTTTAGCTTGTTACAGTGTTGGAAGTCACAATCCAGAATTACCAAAATTTTATTTATTATTGTGTTTGTTTGTCATAAAGCAGAATAAATCTGTGCTATTTTTTAAATATATATTATTCATGCATTAATATATGACCTCTGTTTGTTTCAACAGGAGTGGGACTATGCTTACGTGCACAGTTTTTACCACCTTTCACTGGCTGTGTCCTTCGTTCTATTGCTACCGAAGAAGAATCGCTACGCAGGGACGGGACGCAATGCAGCCAAACTCAACTGCTACACACTCTGCTGCTGTGTATGAAGTCCCTTTATGATGACACTAATTTCTTGTAGCAGTAGGGTTAAAAAGCATGGTGTTAGTTAAACAGTAGTGCACAAAATATTCATTCATTGAGCATTAACTATAGACTCTTAAACTAATTTTTGACTGGTTTGATCACAGACATCCCAACCTCCAGTAAAAGCGAATGCTCGTACCATTTGGACGACACCCCAAAAGCCCTGGATGCGTGCATGCAGTCCTGGCCTTCCATTTCGCCACTCCCAGCCACGCACAATGTAACACGCAAAGATGTCTGCTACCAGCAATCCAACAGTGAGGACAGTTATATGACCTTCAGGCAAGCCAAGAATGTGTGGGGCGAAATACTCAACCACTACAACACAGACTTTGATGTTGAAAGGATGGCCTTGTAAAGTATAAAGCAAACGGCTACTAAAGGCATTGCCTTCGAATGTGTAGACATATGAAGTGGTGTTATAAAACCAGGTAGTCATGGGGTTAGTAAGAAGGCTGAGGTCCAGCTGGAAGGTTTATGAGTCGCGAAACATAGCAGACATTTTATTTCTCCAGAATGAATAAATTGTCTTTTAAGATGTACCTCAGGAGAGATTGCTTGTCTACATTTCTCTAAGAGAAATGGCCATTAAATGCAGTTAAAAATGCTGAAAATACCAGAACTAAAAAAAAAAAACAAAAAAAAAAACCACCAAATCTTATTCTTCATATTTATTGTCATGTCATTTGGTACAGCAGCCATTTCAACACAGCTGAAATAAACTAAAATGTTCCAGGAACAAGAAGCAAACAATCATTCTGATGTGTCTTGCAGCAGGTGGAAAGTAGCAGTAGTAGTTTATTCCAGTGTATTAAGAGCCGTTTTTTCCCCACTATGAAATGTATTATGTAGTATGCCAACAACTGTGTAAATATATTAATTTATTAGAATACCACTGCTAGTTGAAGGTTGTAATTTTGTGATTTATATTTTATTTCACTAAAAGTAATCAATTACATTGGAAATGCTTATTGTTAAATAAAATGTTTTCTACAATTTGTATTTTGTTTCATTCAAGTGCTCAGGACAATTCATCTAGATTATCCTCAAAGTTTGGAGGAAAGAAACTTTAGCAGTAATCCCCTTCACTCTTCATCATCTGTCAAATTTCCATTCATTTAGGCTCAATCCATCAGCCTACCCCTAACACTATCCAAAAATTACAAACGCACGCGACATGTTTTAGACAAAACAGTCTACTGCCAAATGTGAATGAAATTTTGGTCCGCAAGGCATTTTTTGTCTGTGGGCCAGACCACTGGCTCATGTACCCAGAGAAAGGTGTTTTTGTCTGGCAGGAAACCTGCCAGCTCCTGTCTGTCCTGGCTGCAAGGCCTGATTCTGCCAAAACGAGTAACTTGACGCTTTTATTACGCTAGTGTGAAGCACTTTTGAGTGCTTTTATGGCTACTGTCTGTTCAAAACCACTTTGTCTGTGGTTTAAGCCCTCACACATACAGTACTGTGTAAAAGTCTACAATTTATAAATACACTTTGTCTTACATTCCTATTTCATTAGTGTTTTAGTGGAAATATTTTCCAAACATTAGATTAAAAAAAAATCTGTTTTGCTTAGAAATGATTGTATTTTGTTAAATAATAGAATAAAGTAATAGATCATGTTTCAGATTAAAAAAAAACATTTTCACAGCAGTCTGGGATTTTTAGCTGAGGACAGAAGAACTGCAGTGAGTTCTCCAAGAAGCTTGCAACAACCTACAAGATGTATTACTTAAAATAAATAAATAATAAAAACCCTGCATAACATATAGTCTGTGTAAACCACAGTGAGCTCCAATCGTCTGTCCATAACCTCTTGATCTGCTTTTTGTACCTTTTTAGCAGCCTTTTCTCTTATAAGTCCACCACACATGTGGTGGGGTCATGAGTCACACACTACAGGACAGCTTGAATTTGATACCATCTGATGGGTACACCTGTTTGAAGCACAAGATGGAGACTTTAGCTGGCAGACAGGATGCACTGAGCTGGAAGAGTTCTTAAGCTTTGCAGCCCTAAAGCCAGAGCTTTCATCCATGCCTTAACTGACTATCATGAAAGATTATGCATGTTATCCTTTGATGAATGCACTTATGTACTTCTCAATCCTGGGTTGAAATAGTTTGGACAGTGCCGAACTTTCATTTAACTTAATCCTGCTAAGTCTATTAGCTACTGTATTGGGCACTGACAAAAAGGATAATGACTTTTCTAGTATTTTTTTTGCTTCTGTATTACAGCTATGGTCAAAGGGAATTTTAAAAGTCCTGACTCTTGATTCTACTGCACACAGCAGGCACATTAAGTCCCATGAACTGTGTGGCTTCTTCTTCTGACAGCTGCACTATTGTTCAGCCGCCTTGTCAATGACTGGACTGGACTGGATGGTCAATTACAGATTAAAACTGATGTCTACATTTTCCAGAGAAGAATGCTATCATCTTGGATAAGGGCAAAAAAAAAAGTTCTGAATTACAGACACCATATGATAAGTGATGCTCTATTGTTAGTGTGCCAAAAAGTCTAGGGCTCTCCTCAAGAGACACAAAAAAATGTGTTGCACCATTTGTTTGAGGTTTGTATGGTAGTCTCTGACAGAGACTTGGGATCAGCTGTTGGGGTGTTTTCTAGACAGCATCACAACTCCCTCCTCTCTCTCTCAGCTGCTCTCCCAGCCGCTGAAGAACAGCTGCTGTGAACAAAACAAGATCTCTTGCAACTGCACTGAGCTAGCCATGGAGCGAGTATAATTAAGGAATGATTTTTCCAAAAACCTAGGTTATTTTACTATAAATGTTTTCCCCACAACAAACATGTAGAAGACTCACACACTGTGTGTCTTTGTTTCAGCCACAGAAGCTGTCTGAGGAGCACCTCTCATTTATTTTGCTCAGTTTGCACAACAGAATGTTCAATATATAAAATCTCTCCACTGTTCAAAGAAGAACATGATGGACATTTATATACTGCAATGAACTGGTTGGCCTTGTTCTCTCTCTCTCTCTCTCTCTCTCCCTCTCTCTCTCTCTCTCGTTTTCTAACACAGACTTTGTGGGGCTTTATATTACAATAGTGTGTGTGTATGAGAGAGTAATTTAATTGACTGATCAGAAGGTGTTGATAACTGTAGCTCTGCCAGCAGTGACAGCTTTAAGGCAAATCACAGGTTCACTGTTAATTCTAATACACCACATTTCAAATTATTATGCAAATTGGATGTACTGTAAGTGTCATAAACATTAAATGTTTGGTTTTTAAATTAAACTCATGGATGGTATTGTGTCTCAGGGCTCTTTGGATCACTGAAATGAGTCTCAGACATGTGTGATAATTAGTTTGCCAGATAAGCCCAATTAAAGGAAAAGTACTGAAGAAGGTTGTTCCACATTATTAAGCAGGCCACAGGTTTCAAGCAATATGGGAGAGAAAAAAGGATCTCTCTGCTGCCGAAATGCATCAAATATTGCATTGCTTTGGACAAGGTATAAAAACATTAGATATTTCATGAAAACTTAAGTGTGATCATCGTACTGTGAAGACATTTGTGGCTGATTCAGAGCACAAACGGGTTCGTGCAGATAAAGGCAGAATGAAGAAGGTTTCTGCAAGACAAATTCATCGGATTAAGAGAGCAGCTGCTGAAATGCCATTACAAAGCAGCAAACAGTTATTTGAAGCTGCTGGTGCCTCTGAATCCCACGAACCTCAAGGTGTAGGATCCTTTAAAGGCTTGCAGTTGTGCATAAACCTACTATTCGGCCACCCCTAATCAATGCTCACAAGCAGAAACGGTTGAAGTGGGCCCTGGCATACATAAAGACAGGTTTTTAAACAGTCTTGTTTACTGATGAGTATCGTGCAACCCTAGATGGTCCATATGGATGGAGTAGTGGATGGTTGGTGGGTGGCCACCATGTCCTAACAAAGCTGCGACGTCAGCAAGGAGGTGCTGGAGTCATGTTTTGGGCCGGAATCATGGGGAGAGAGCTGGTAGGCCGCTTTAGGGTCTCTGAAGGTGTGAAAATGACCTCTGCAAAGTATATTGACTGAACACTTTCTTCCATGTTACAAAAAGAAGAACCATGCCTTCCGTAACAAAATCATCTTCATGCACGACAATGCACCATCTCATGCTGCAAAGAATACCTCTGTGTCATTGGCTGCTATGGAAAAACTCATGGTGTGGCCACCATCCTCCCCTGACCTCAAACCCATTGAAAACTTTTGGAGCATCCTCAAACAAAAGATCTCTGAGGGTGAGAGGCGGTTCACATCAAAACAGCAGCTCTGGGAGGCTATTCTGACATCCTGCAAAGAAATTCAAGCAGAAACTGTTCAAAAATTCACAAGTTCAATGGATGCAAGAATTGTGAAGGTGATATCAAAGAAGGGTTCCTATGTTAAGATGTAACATGCCCTGTTAGGATGTTCTTTAAATATGACCTCCTAAAGCTGCAAATTCAACAACAGACCATTTTCAGTTCTTTACAACCTAAAAAATGTTTTAACTCTGTTGTGCATAATAATTTGGAACAGTGCATTTTCAGTGCAGTTTTTTTAAAATAAATATTGTTATCATTAGGAGGTTTGTTCAATAAAATTCTAATTATACCCTAATGGTTGATGACTTGAAAATTATACTGACTGTCATTTGGATTGACTAATTATGAAAATCAGGGAAAGATATCATTTGCATAATAATTTGGAACATGATGTATTTATTTTAAACAGTTTATTCACAAAAACTTGTAAGGCACTATCACAAACTAACCCAGGATAATCAGAAGACTTTAGGAGTGATTAGCGGTTAGCCCTTTGTAGCGTGGATGGTAAACCCAAACGCGGAAGCGAGTGAGTAGGCAGGATAACCACGCGAATTAGTCTAAGGACTCAAGGGAGCAAGGGAAAAACACAAATTTAAGATAAGAACTTTATTTATCCCGAGGGAAATTCTTTTGTCACAAGCATGCTCAATGCAGCCAAGGAACAAGTAAAATAAAAATATACAGTAAGTAATAATAACAATAATAAAAACAGTATACATAAGTACAGTAAATAGTAATAACAACAGTAGAATAGTGCAAATAGATAAAAATAAAATACAGTAATATAACTATTGGTGCAAGTGGTTCTGAAAAGTGACAGTGCAAAATGAATAAAGAGAGTAGAAGTATGTAATAGTGGGATGAAACAGACATTCAATGACTTACATATGT
The DNA here is from genome assembly GCA_030522415.1 of Channallabes apus. Lineage (NCBI taxonomy): Eukaryota > Metazoa > Chordata > Actinopteri > Siluriformes > Clariidae > Channallabes > Channallabes apus. The sequence continues at coordinate 20,732,760 of CM060122.1, forward strand.
GTAATATTGCATGATTTGACTGAGGACAAAGTAACATTAGTATTAATATTAGGGCTGCACGATATATCAAAAAAATATAATTATCGCGATAATGGCATACGCGATAACCATATCGCAAAGAGTTGCGATAAATAATTTATGTGCCAAGCATTTGTGTGTCCAAATTTGACCAATCAGACGGGCCCTTACTATGTTTATTACCCGCTTACATCTTTATATATATATATATTTATTTATTTATATCTTTATACTTAATTCTGTCGCGAACTAACCCGGGATGATCAGAAGACTTAGCGATTAGCCGTTAGCCCTTTGTAGCGTGGATGGTAAACCCAATTGCGGAAGCAAGCGAGTAGGCAGGATAACCACGCGAATTAGTCTAAGGACTCTCACAGAAGGGGAGCAAGGGAAAAACACAAATTTAACTCGCGTCCTATAAACACACACTCGAATCAAAAAGTAAACCCAAGAAAGTGAGTACTCACGAAATGGCAGATGAACAATCTGAACTGACATGGGCAAACTCAATGACTGAGCGATCTTGTCTCCTTTTATGCTTCCTGGTTCATGACCTTACTACTTCCGGGTCCTAGTGCTGGTCGCGCCGCGAGTATGCATGACAGGCACATTCTCCACTTAAGCTAAGACTAACAAACTAATTATTAATTTCAAGAAAGGAAGAAGATGGCTGGTTAGGGGGATTGACTCTTCATAGCGCCAATAATGATAACAGGAAATAACGTACTTTGCAGACATTCAATACTATTGAAAGTAACTATTGTATAAATGCATTGGCAAATTGTTGTATAAAGGAATAAGACACTCACTCACTCATTCTCCTAGTGGGGGACGGGGCCTGGAGCCTATCCCAGGAGACCTAGGGCATAAAGCGAGGTACACCACTGGATGGGGTGCCAATCCATCACAGGGCACACACATATACACACTTACATGCTCATTCACACATTCCAGGCAGTTCGGCTTATCTGCATGTCTTTGGACTGTGGAAGGAAACCGGAGTACGCGGAGGAAACCCACCAACCACGGGGAGAAAGTGTAAACTCCATGCACACAGACCCCGAGGTGGAAATCAATCCCGGACCCTGGAGGTACGAGGCCATAGTGCTAACAGGAATAAGACGCTTTGGAATACATTGTAAAATAATCAACTTTGGGGAAGTAACAGCATGTCACTGCTTTGTTGTTGATCAGTTACATTATTTTATTCCTTACATTAGTCACATTGTATTCCTGCTTAAATACTGTATATTCAAGCTTGTTAATTATTTTCCAGTAGGAGTGTTATGATTCTTTTCTCCCCAGGATGTAAATCTGCAGTTCAAATTACAATGAAATAGAAACATCTGCAAACTATGATTGCATAATGATTGCCATGTTTCACATTAAACTCATCTATAAGGCTCAAGACATTTCATGGAACTTTCCTTGTACTTTCAGGCATGGTGTTAGTTGTGAAGGCCCAGGCCTCCAAAATTCTTCCAGGAGTATGGACGCTTAGAAGTGCGAGCAGCTACCTGCTCCTCTAAGTTCTGTGTGATGCGAAGCGGAGCAATTCGAGGTCCGGTGTAACGTAGAGCCACCCTGTGATGCAGGAGCTTCTTCACCGCTTCACTCACCTAATACAAAATATTGCAGTTTTTATTAAAATACAATACTGAGATTTCCGATCTTTGCTGTTCTATGGTAAAATTATATAATTTTTTTTTCTTGCAGTGACTACAGTAATATTGCAGACGTGCCGCTGAGTAGACAGGCAATGATTACTTAGTTTCCATTTCTGACAGTTAGATGAGTGACTGGTCATTCGGTTAAGATACCTGTTCCCTGCTCCCGACCAGATCTTGAGTGTATTCAACAGGATTAAATCTCACATCCACGTCCTGCCTGCTTGAAGCCTTTTCAGAGACTGTTTCCGACTGGCTGTCAGTGTCGTGCCTGAGGACCATCTTCTCAAGCGTATTAGACAGCCTGAAAATGCGACGCCAGCAGTTAGAGAATACAGGTAACCACAATGAATTATGCCACTGTGGCACAGAATACAATAACAATTCTGTGAATTAAGTGTGAATTTGCTCACGTAAACCAAAGAAAACCATTTCCCACCTTGACACAGGAAAGCCTGCTAGTTTCCAGGTCTGGATTCGCTCCATCAGCTGAGCTTTGACTGTTTGAGCAGTGCCACTGGATATGACATCTGACAGAGAGCAGCCTGGGAACAGTCTGAGCAGCAGAGGGACGAGCTGACCACAGACATTCAGAATAACACACACCACATAACACATTTAATACACATTTCATTATTCATTACAGTATATTAACCAAGAATGCCCAATCTCGCTCTTTAATATTTAATAATATATTTTCACATACCACTAAATTTCATGCCAAAACTCAACAATGTCCTTACTCAAAGCATTATTTACAGTTCATAAATAATTGGACAGTATGGCCACGTGTGCGTCTGTATGTTTACTTCCAGGAATCCAGGAATATCTTTGATTTAAAAATACAAAATGTCAGCTTAATTTAAGAACATTTCCTTTAGATGAACCATATTTTCCATATACTGTAGCTCTGTTGTCCTTCTTCTTTCAGAAGACCATGAGTAAATGAGAAATTGGCTCCTCATAATGCTCATACAAGTGATTTAAATGAAGGTCCAGCATTGCTTCTAGATGTGGAGTTTGAATCTGGATTCTATTTATGGCGTCTTTCAACATAAGGAGTAAAGTAAAGCAGACCTTTTTAAGGCTGGAAAATCACAATAAATCACTTATATACATAGCCAAAACATTAAGCCTTAAGAATAAAAAAGGCCACACAGCCAAAACATTAAGTCTTGTGAATAAAAAGGCCAGTCTGCCATTAAAAAAAAAAAGCATAAAAACCTGTTGCGTTTTTGGAACAAAATATTATGGATAGATGAGACAAAGATTTATCTGTACCCGTGGGATGGAAAGAGGAAAGTCTGGAGGGAAAAAAAAAGTAAAAGAAAACGATCACGATCCAAAGCATACCACCTCATTTGTGAAGCATGGTGATATCGGCAGTTTGACTGCCAGTGAAACTGTACTGCTTGTCTTTATTGAAGATGAGAAGGCCAATAGCAGCAGCAAGATGAATCCAGAACTACACAGGAGCAATTTAGAAATATACAAATTCAAGCAAATGCTTCAAAAAGTTTCACTGGGTGGTTTTTTACCTTTACTGGAAATGGTCTTAAGGTTAGATTTGATCAATGCACATATTTCACATGTGGGTATCACACTGGTGAGTTGAAATCCCAGCACTGACAGGCAGCCTCTGTTAAGCCTATGACCAATGGGACATTACTCTTAATCACAAAGAGCTTGTTTAATGAATTGATCTTCCAAGTCTGTTTTTTAAATAACTTTTTTACTCGTGGCTTGAATTTGGCTGGAAGAAATAGATAATTTACCTCAGGGAATTGGATTTTGGACTTTTTTTAATATCTTTAACTATGTGCCAAATGCGTAACTAATTCATTTGAGTCCATACATACAGTCCCTGACTAATATTGTGTTTAAGCGTATACCAACTTAGCACATCTTTATTTGGAAAGATTATTCCAGTCTTTCTTTTAGTAATGCTTCAGACCTATCAAATTGCAAGGAGATTTCCTGTACACAGCCTTTTTCAAGTTGTTCCACAGATTTTCAATAGGATTTAAATCTAGCTGTGACAGGGACATTGATCTTCTTTCACTGAAGTCGTTCCATTATCATGCTGGAAGGTGAACTTTTCACAATCACAATCAAACCAAGGTAGATATATCTATTAATATTATATATACAGTACAAATACCAAAAGTCTTTGTTTTCCAAAGAAAATCACATTTTCATGCAGTTCACAACCAATTTTAACCATTTCACAACCAATTAAAGTTAAAAGCCGGAATTCTGACTGTAATGAAGCAGCCAGCACAGTCTCCGGATCTGAAACCTTTGAGCTGTTGTAGGAGCAGCTTTACTGTATGGTTACGGAGGAAGACTCCATCAAGCCAATACATATTGTGGGTGATGCTCCAGGAAGCATGAGGTAAAATCTCATCCGATTATCTTGAAGAATTGACAGATAGAATGTCTGCCAGGCTGTAATTGCTACAAAAGTTTTTTTTTTCTTTTTGATGAGTTTAAACATATACATAATTTCCATTAAAATTATTATTTCTAACTCTGACAATGTCAGCATGTCAGCTATATTGTCTAATTTCATTTCTAAGTAATCTCAAAAGTGATTTCAAACCTTTAAGTGGTAGTATACTGTATATACTACTGTATATATACATGACAGGGTCATATGTCATACCCACAGTAAAACATTGTCGTGGCGGCAATAAACTCGATTGTGATTGTGGTTTATTTTAAATGTATACTCCATTATAAAAGGGCTGTGTCCAATGATGAAATCAAAAATTATTGTAAGCTTTTTTCTTTTTTCAGTTGTAAGATGCCTTGTATGAATGTGAATAAAAGAACCCTTGAAATGAAGCTGCAAGTCTGAACCTTAAAATTAACAGCAACACTATAGTTTTGTTTCACATGAAGTTGTGTCACTAGCTAATTCAAATTCAAATTCAAATTTTATTTGTCACATACACAGTCATACACAGTATAATATGCAGTGAAATACTTATACGACCGCCAGTGACCAGTGAAGAAAAAAAAAAAAAAAAAAAAGCTTGTACGTAAAATAAATAATCAATAAAAAGGAAATACAAAGGAAATACTAAAGAAATAGTTTCACTGTAATTACAGACTGTAAGCTTATGCTTCATTTTGCATGGGTGAACAGGTGAAGATGAACTTGCCTCATCATTAGCAGAACTTAAGAGAAGAGCACAGACAGCATTCTGCTCAGCCTCCTCCATACGCTGCATTCTGCTCAGAGCCTTAGCCCGATTGCCATAATACTGAGCCACACAAGGATTGTACTTAATGGCCACTGAGAACTTGTCTGCTGCCTCCTGAAAATTCCTAAACATGTCACACAAAAATAATGAAAGTGCCACATTAAGTGCAATATTGAATATAGAACATAGTCAGAATGTAATATTTTAAAAGCTTCTCAATCCTAACACTCTCTGTACAAGGCGACAAAATGTACCGTCCACAAAAGAGATGTATGATATTTAATTACCATAAAGTTGATTAATTTCCAAAAACTGCAATGTGTTTTATTCCCCTGAGACGACAGCAATTTACCAATAGTAAACTTTTATAATGATTAAAGGTGAATTTATGATTTTAAAAAAAAACATTTAACAAACACTGGCCAAAACAACTTAGGTGCTGTTGGAACCTACATTCATAGCTATGAAGTCATTTCCTTACCAGCGTGTCTTTTTTTTTTATTAACATGACAATATGTTTGACGCTCACAATTTGACTACAAAAGACCTACAAAACAAAAGACCATGCGAGGACAGAAAAGTTATTTATTAATTTCTCTGAATAATGCTGACATTGAAGGCTCCTTCCATATGTTATTTAAGTGTTTCCTTGCAAAAAACATCACCATACCAACAACTCAAATTCAGCTCTGTGGCGCTGTCCTGGAAATAGTGTACTAAAGTAATTGCATTAACAGGATCTTAATTTTAGTTACAATTACACTGTTGTCAGAGCTGCTATTATTGAAAATTTACTTTCTGGAAAGTCAGAATTGAGAATTCAACAGTACTGTGGAATAAGTTTGAATTAATATTAAAATGCACTACATAATCAACGTGTTTAAAATATGTTATTATTTTATAGATGAAGTAAACTTACAGTTTCTCATAACTGTGCAGTCCCAGTGTATTGTGAATAACAGCCAAACGAAGCCAAATGATTGTATTTTGGAGGTTCAACTTCTCAGCCTGTTGATAATCAGCCAGGGCAAGAAGCCACTCCTTCTGCCTAAAGAAACAGTCTGAAGTAGAAGAAATATGGTTATGGGTATACAAAATGAGCAATGGTTTTGACAGGTGAACCTGATCTTAAACAAATAAAAGTGATTGATTTACAAAACAGGCATGAGCAATCCAAATGTAAATTAATAATATAGTAGTGTCTTGTATTTAAATCCAATATATTGTATAATACCTCAAATGCATTTTTCTACTAAGAATAAAAAAAATTAAATAAATATATATATATTAATCTTCTCTTATACTTATACTCCTGTTGACTTTAAGGTTGCTTAAGTGGCTTAGTGATTAGCACTGTCGCTTTGCACCTTACCGGGATTGATTCCCAGCTTGGGTCTGTGTGCATGGAGGTTGCATTTTCTCAGACACTGGATTAATGTAAGGCTTATATATTAATTTAAGGCTTATACACAGGATTAATTTAGGGCAATAAGACTAAGCCAAGGAATTGAAAACGTTAACGAAAACGATAATTTAACATCAACTGCATTTACTTAACCTATACAGTGTATAAAGACTAGCCTTGCTGTGTCCACTCAATTCAATTCAATTCAATTCAATTTATATAGCGCTTTTAACAATGGTCATTGTCTCAAAGCAGCTTCACAAAAAAATTTAAAAGATTTTGTCAGAAAAGAAAATACTCCACTCGTACCTCCTCTGTTAATAAAGAGCCCACTCTCATCACTCTGCTCCTGGATGGCTTTGTTGAGAAGCATGGTGGCCTCGCTGTAGAAGCCTTGGTTGAAGCAGTGGACTGCAAAATCATTGTATGTGAGCACTAGTTGGATGTAAGCATCTTGGTCCAGATTCTTAGACTCCTTGGGGCGTTCTCCATCAATATGTTTTGCTTCATAATTACTTAATTCCACTGCAAGCATCAAATCCTCAATGGCAGAAGTAAAGTCTTTCAGTCTGCGGTAAAGGGTCCCTCTGTGAAGATATGTACTTGCACAATATAAAATAATAATATACATAAGCATACCTGGGCATGCTGTTATTGGAACATTATTAATGTTGGCCCAAAGTCATTTTTCATGTATCATCGTGTACTAGAGTTAAATACTTAACCTGTTACTAATAAACAGTAAATCCTTCATACTGAAAACTTGCTTGTGGCTTAAAAGCAAAAAGCAAAAAGCAAAAGGTTGACACTGGAGACTCCTTCCCTAAACCTGCTGAAACCTTGATCAAATACAACAGTAAACAATTTAAAATCTATTTATCTTTGTCTTACTTTATGTACAGTAGAGGTTACAGCTACAACTATGAAACACTTATACCTTAACAAATGCATTAATATTTTATCGTAGTCAAGAATCAATAACAGGGTTGAATTAAATATAACCATAACTCAGCATACGGATGTGAATTTGGGGATCAATATTCACATTAAAATGGTGATAGGAACTTTCATTTCATTTTAAGTTCATTCATTTTTGGGGGTGATTCTCAATAATACAAGTATGTGACCTCTTGTTATTTTTTACATTAAAGGTTTTAATAAGAAACCATGTGTGATAAAGGGATTTGTTGTGAACACTATTATTATTGCTTATTCTAAAATTACATACAGTAGCAGCAAAAGATTTGGCAGACCCGAATAAAAACCTTGTATAAGTATCACCTCACCTAAAAACGTAATATTGACAGTTTTCAGGGTTCAGCTCTAGAGCTGTGGAAATCTTTTCCAGGGCATCAGACAACTCTCCCTCCAATGCATTAGTCACAGCCTGCTGACGAGAGCACTCGGCTCTTTCCGCCATCATATCCAGCAAGGCCTGCGCCTCCGGACAGCTCGGATTAAGCCTCAGGGCTGCCTTCAGGTCATAGTAACAACGCAAGGGCTGAGGAAGAACAGTCACATTGAAATAAACATCATAGCAGAGAATCTTTTTTTTTCACTCAGTAGTTTGCTTCATTTTTAAACTTTACTTTACTTGTATCAGGGATAAAATTTGAACCTGATTGAATTGATGGTGTAGACGCGCTCTTAGAGTGTAGAGGTCACTGGATGGAGTGTCACTCTCAAGGCAGTTTGTCACCAGTCGAATAGCGTCAGAGTGACGACCTAGCGCAGTCAGACATGCCAAGCTATGGGGAGACATTTATTAAAAATAAAATCATACACCATGCACAACAGACACACCAAAGTTCACTTTTCACGCATTTTAGGATCAAGAGACGAGACCTACATAAATGGAGGCTCAGAACAACTGTCACAGAGAAGTCTTAACTAATAGCTCCCCCTGGTGGTGGATAAGCTTTACATTAAAAACACTGTAAAGTCATACAGTATATACAGTATGTCATAGGAATCTTAACATAAGGTTTTATAGTACTCAAAAATTTAACATCAGATAGACTCAGGGGTATACAAACCTTCTCATGTGATAAGGCCTAAAGTCAGGCTTCAGTTCAACAGCTTTGGCAAAAGATTCCAAAGCCTCAAAGAACATTCCCTGGTCATAATAACACTGGCCCTGTAGGTATAAAAAAAATTTTTAAAAACACATCCAAACTTAAATCATACATTGGGACATGGGCAGTAATCCAAAACTATCACAGCTAATCATATATCTACTTCAACTTAAAATAAGTTTTTTTTTTATGTTAATAAGTGGCAGTAAACACAATTGATACTAAAAACTGTCTCCTACGTGATTCAAGATTAAAGAATATATTACTATATCAGATTAAGAATTCATCATAGTTACCTGCAGGTAATAAATAAAGGCAAGGCGATGCAAGTAAGATTTTTTCTCTGGTTCCAGGTAGCGGGCATGTTTATAGTCCAGGGCTGCAGACTTGAAGTCACATAGCTGAAGATAGGCCTCTGCTCTCGCTACATAAAACCGAGTCTTTACAGGAATATAGATTATATATAATTATATACACATCTCAAAATATACAGTACACAACTGTCAATTGTTTTACAACTGTCAATACAAATACTGTTCATTTGTATTTTTGTTTCTACCTCTTCTGGTTTTAGTGTTATGGCTTTTGTAAAGCAAGAGACAGCCCTCTCAAACTCTAGCTGATCTACAGCCTTCATGCCTGCTTGGTGACTGCAAAACACACACGTCAAGTCAATATATTTGCACTCAATAAAACTGGTCAAAAGAACAGTTTGTTTAAAAAAATCTTACTGAGAATTTGCTTTATCCTTTATAATAAGGTTGCCTTGCAAATGTCCGTCTTGTTTGAACTCTGAAGTCTGAAAATTGCTGCTGAAGACTGAGAGTTTTTGAATTGCAGGTTCTTGAGAAGATGGGCATTGTGTCTCAGAATCCTTTGAGACATCCATCTAGGATAAGATAACAAATAAGCATTTCATACTGAATTTTTACAGTTAAGTTAAAGTCATCTTCATATCTGCAGGATAAAGTGAAATAAAATAGTACAGTACATGAATAATAAAGTAAATGAAACAGGAAATGGCACATAATTTTTTTTATTTTATGGCATGGTTGCCCCTACAGAATTGGATTAATGCCAATCCAGCATACTGTAGCTGCAGTCAATATCAATAAGAAAAACTTTTTTTTTTCTCATTTGTGTATATGATGAAGATTCTCTTTAAGTTAGGTCTGAGGATAATTTTTATGTTTTACTGTATGATACACTCACACATCACAGGGCACGCACACATACACACTCACACTATATGGACAGTTTGGAAACGCCAATTAGCCTAATGCATGTCTCTGACTGTGAGAAGAAACCAAAGTACTGTACCAGGAGGAAATCCACCAAGGACGGAGAGAACATTCAAACTCCATGCACACAGAACCGAGGTAGAAAACCGAAACTGAACCCTGGAGGTGCTAACCTTATTTTACAGTACACACACATTTAAGAATAAGAAGATTCTTACCTTCTGAGAATTTTTTTGATAATGTATAAAATAGATTTAATCGGTTGGGCAGACAGACAGTCAGACAAATCTTTGATTGATTGATTGATAGATAGATAGATAGATAGATAGATAGATAGATAGATAGATAGATAGATAGATAGATAGATAGATAGATAGATAGATAGATAGATAGATCACTTAATCTTATTCTTAACGTCAAATTGTGAACATGGAGTAACTTCAGCTATAATAAGTGAACAGTATGTTGTTACCTCTGACAGATTTTTCCACATATTCCCTTGGCCGCTGGTTTTAGATTATTTATATTAAAAAAGAAAATCTTGATTAATCTAAAAGAAAACTAGTCGCACAAACATATCTGGAACTACAGCCAAAGACCGGAGCTTTATATTTTTTCACACCCAACTTAAATCAGTTCACCTTTTACTCTTCCGAACAGACAGTAACACTGTAGCCATGGTAACGAACCAGGGACGAGCAAATGAATCGTTTTAAATGAACCGTGTGAAACGAATCGATACTGAATCATTTTCCTAAGAGATTTGTTTGGAGTTCTAATTTAAACTTAGCAACTTTAATAACTAAAGATACTCATCTATCTTTCTTAAAATGGTTAATGACACTACTTGTTCAAAAGCCTAAATAAAAAAATCACGAGTAACGAAATATGTATATACGTACAACAAAGTATTCGAAAGTAATACGAAAAATTAATAGTTTTGCATATTGGAAAACTGAAATTGAGGAGGAAAACAAAACAAACAAATAAGCAAACAAACAAATCTGGCGCATGGATAAATGAATCTTAATTACCTGTTAATAAAAACACAAATCAATACGTTTAAAAGACTTTTATTTTGGAATGAATGCGGAAGTGAATTGATGTCGGTATGTCTATCAGCTGACGAATATAAATGCTCCGTGCAGTCACTCACGGGATGTGTTCAGTCTCTCAGGTTTAGGACGACTGGGCAGAAATTACATTACATACAGTAATGTTTAAGAACGGTTTAGAAAAGTAAAAACCTTTTTGAAGCTGCGATGAATCATGAAGACGAGTCGAGGCCACTGCTGGCAGAGGAGGAGAGTGAGCAGAGAGGAGAGGACAGCACTGAAACTGATGCCTATCTGGAGTAAGGAATTCACTTTCAGCTTTGAAAAAGTCTGTGCAGTTCTGGAAATAACGTCAACAATTATTTATTTCAACTATTCCACTGATTGGTTTGGTTTTAGATGAGCAAAAAAACTGTTTGTTTCGCTCACTTCACCTTTTGTTCATATATTTTAAAAAAAATCCCAAACTCAACTTGCCAATACATGTTACTGGCCAAAAATTTGTTTTTTTTAACACCCAGTGCTAATCAATTTGAATTTGGTGTCATTGAGGTTTTTTTTCCCACCCTGACAACTATTACAAGTTATTCATTTATCTGTTGTTGTTTTTACATTATCCACATTCACTTATTTCAGGAGTTAATTATTTGCTTTTTATGTGGAACCTGATGTGATGTGAAAATCCTTTTTTTTTTTTTTAATCAAAGCAGAGTTCACACAGAGCAGCTGTTTGAAAGATGAACATCACATGATTTTAAGGCACTTAAAAATTGTTACTTCTGGAATAATTCTGGTTTTGTGCACAAGCTGTAAAAAAAACATTCACTATCTGCAGATGTGTCGTGTGCCAGCGTCAGGCAAGTGAAAACAACTACAGACATTTAAAATGACCTGGAAGGAAGGTGCTGAACCGTCAGCCTTGTAATAGAAAGTTTTTTTTTTTATATATATATATATAATAATAAATCATAAATGAAAGTCACTTAAACACTTGATGAAGTTGCATTGTAAAAAAAAAAAAAAGTAGTAATCATATCACATGTTTAATAGGGAAAGTAACCACGTTTCTCCTCAAACATGTGATAGCACCTCACAGGATTTTTGACTAAATAGCTGTGTAGCCACGAGAAAACAACTAGGAAGTAAGAATTATAAAAAAAGCATAAAGATTGAACTTTGGCACAATGGACAAGGGTCATGTGTTTTGAGGAGTCCAGATTGACCCAATTCTAGTTTAATGGGTGTGTCAGGAAATTAAGTGCATGAATCGATGCACCTAACGTGCATATTCGTCACTGTACAAGCCTCTGGAGGCAGTGTTATGATTTGAGGTTGCTGCACTTAGATTGTGTAAATTGTATAACTGTTTAAAGACTGTTTAAAAAGATCTAGAAAAACCCATAGTTTTTCTGAAGAGCATATTTAAATCTCAAATATGGGACTCTGGGCATCACCATCTTGCCAGGAGCTGACTCTGCCTAAACCCCAGTTAATCCATTAATGGCTATCAAACTAA